>CM038676.1:395797544-395980132 GCA_021605205.1 Aegilops longissima
GAACACTACGTCTGACGGCAACCGACGATACCCCAAGTTGCCTCGGGCGGCACCGCAAGTGGCTCTAGTTTGGACCAACACTTAGACAAGCATTGGCCCGGGGTAATAAAGATGACCCTCGGATGCGCGACTCCCAAGGGAAAAAGGCTAGGTGAGGCAAATGTAAAACCAATGTTGGGCCTTGCTAGAAAAGTCTTATTCAAAGCGAACTGTCAAGGGGGTCCCATAAATCACCCGACCGCGTTAGGGACGCAAAAACCGGGAACATAATACCGATATGACGGAAACTAGGGCGGCAAGAGTGGAACAAAACACCAGGCATAAGGCCGAGCCTTCCACCCTTTACCAAGTATATAGATGCATTAATTAAATAAGATATATTGTGATATCCCAACAAGTAAACATGTTCCAACAAGGAACAACATCTCCATGTTCCAATAAGGAACAAACTTCATCTTCACCTGCAACTAACAATGCTATAAGAGGGGCTGAGCAAAGCGGTAACATAGCCAAACAACGGTTTGCTAGGAAGGGTGCAAAAGGTTAGAGGCTGACATGGCAATTAGGTAGGCTTGAGCAGCAAGTGATAGGTGGCGCAGCATAGCGAAAGAGCGAAGCAACTAGCATAGCAATGATAGTAATGAGATCCAGGGTAGCGGTCATCTTGCCTGAAATCCCGCAAGGAAGAAGAACGAGTCCATGAAGAAGATGAACGGATGAAGCGAACCAAGCGTGAGCGAACGAATCCTCACGATCGCAACGAAACAGGAACTAACAAGAAGAAGCACACAACATAGTAAACACACCACACATGAACATGACAAGATGCACAACAAACATGATGCATGACAAATCTAGATGAAGCTACTCATGGCAAGAGAGGATGCAAACAAGAGCAACACATCAAGGCAAGTTTAAATGAGGCCGGAAACAACATATAACAATTCTGGTAAGTCCTCATATGTAAATTTCGAAATTGGTCCAGATCTGAATAAACCTTATGTTCAAGTTGTTAAACAGCAAGTTAAGATGCACCACGATGATCTACACGAAATTCTAGTCAAGTTACATATAAAGTTCATTTAATTCGGAGCTACGGCCTAGAAGATATGAGCAAAACAAGATAAACATGGCATTGATGCAAAATGCATACAAACCTCAAGCAAACACCTCAAAACAAGGATCCAACATGATAATATGAAACTACATGCAAAATCAAGCAAGTTTCATATAAAGCACACTCAAAACGGAGCAACGGTTCAACACATACACCCTATACAAGTTTAAAGGACAAGCTGTCCAAAACAGCAACTAGGCATATTGCAAGCATCAAAACAACATGCTACAGGACCTCAACATAATAATAAAAGGCATGGGCATGATGTACAGGTAATGCATTACAAAACATGAGCACTGAGCTATCTCCAGAAATCACTAGAACATGTTCAAAAACACATGGCAAGATTGCAAGTAATAACAGTTTCAGACATTGCAGAAAATAACATCAGGTTGCAATGTTTAGAGCTATGAAACAACATGCTACAGGAACTCATCATGGCAAACAAATGCATGGCATGATACTACTAATTGCATATAACAAAAGTCCTTTAGTGACCATGAGTCAAAAAGGATCAGAAAATATGATGGCACCCATGTAAACATGGCAAGTTATATTACAGATTCAAACATGGCAGGAACAACGATAAGTAGGCATGTTGGTGAGCTTGAACCACTCACCACAGAGCAATACATGGCATGGCAAGGATACCAATAGTAAGAAGACATGGCATAGAAGTTATACATGGCAAGCAAAACATCATAGCATGCAAGGATCAACTACAACAACCTTGGCAAAATTGAATAACATGTAAACAATCTGCCAGGAAACATTTTATAGCAAAAGTAGAGCTCGATTGACTCAAGCTATGGCACTCCATAATTGCAAACAAGGGCATGGATGGATAGAGCAAGACATGCATAACAAAACATCCTTACTGAAGTATCTCAAAATATGCATGGATCTCTTGGTAGCATCAAGTAAACATGGCATCAAAATATCAGCAAAACAGGGCTGAAAACAGCAACCTCAAGACACCTAGTTTGCATGCTTGTGCTAGTCACCACATTGATCACAAAAATACATAGCAAGCACCACTGGAAAGAAGACATGGCATGTTTCAAAATACATGTAGGGCTCAACTTCATAGGATGCACACATCAATCATGGCAAAAATGACAAAAATGCAAGTTCTGATAAAAATCAGAAATTAACATCACATAGCACTCTTCTAACAGAATTTAGGGCATCAAGATGAGCTCAAATGAAAATGATGCACTGAGAATAAATGATCTACTCTTCGAGGCGAACATTTTGACATATTATACGCACAAAACAGAGCTACGATGACAGAGTTACGATGCAACGAAAATGCAACAAAATATATGCAGAAAAAGGACTTAGGATATTTCGGGTCAACCTCCAGATTTGCACGGTTTACGATGCGGCGACGGATCTCGCGGAACTTCGCCGGAGTTGAAGGGAAGGTGGCGGAGCTGCGGAGAGGTCGGGAGGCCGGAGGAGGCGGATCGGGCGCCTCGCCGGATCCGGTCGAGGAGGCGAGGGAGGCCGGCGGCCTGAGGCCAAGCCGGTCTGGGGCGGCCGGCCGGAGGCGCGGCGGCGGGCGGCGTACAGGCGCCGGCAAGAGGCGGCGGCGCAGACGCGCTGGAGGCAACCGCGGCGGCGGCGGCCTTCCGCCGGAGGAAGACGGCGCGGGCGGCCGGCCGGGGACGGCGGAAGCGGCGGCGGCGCCCAGCGGCGGCGCCGGGCGGAGCGGAGGTCGCCGGAGGGCGCCGGTCAGGCGGGCGCTGGGCGCGAGGCGGCGGCGGGCGGGCCACGCTGGCTCAGCTCGGCTTTCGCGAGCCGGGCGGCAGGAGAGAGGGCGCCGAGGTGGCGGTGCGCGAGTGGAGGAGGGAGGCGGCGGCGCTGACGTGGCGGCGCCCTATTGGCCGGAGTGAGGTGGCGGCGACGGCTGGACATTGTCCGGCGCGGGGACGAAGTGTCCGGTGGCGCGATGAGGAGGGAGACTAGGGTATGACTGCGCGAAAATCCGGGGGTGCACACATATCTATAGGTAGAGGGAGCTAGGAGAGTCCAAAAGAGGTGCGGTTTTCGGCCACGCGATCGTGATCGAACGACCGAGAGCATGGAGGGGAGTTAAATGGGTTTTGGGCCACTTTGGAAGGGGTGTTGGGCTGCAACCAAAAGAGGCTTTCACGGTTACCCGATTAACCGTTGGAGTACCAAACGACCTCCAAATGATCCGAAACTTGACAGGCGGTCTACCGGTGCTATACCAAGGCCGCTTGACAAACCTCGGGCATTCGAGACCGTTCAACACCCGCATACGAAAAAGAGGTAAAAGGGGGCGCCGGGAGACATAGGAGTGCCGGATTGCAAAACGGACAACGGGGAAAATGCTCGGATGCATGAGACGAACACGTATGCAAAATGAAATGCACATGACAACATGATAAAAATGCAGATGATGAAATGGAAAAGAGAGACACGCAAGCACATGACATGGCAACGACGGCGAATAACTGGCGGACACCTGGCGCATCGAATCCGGGGCGTTACAACACTCCTCCACTAACAAGAGATCTCGTCCCGAGATCTTAGGACCGAGACGGGAGAGAAAAAAATGATGAGGTGAAACAAGATCTCAAAGAAGAAGCAAGGAGTCGAGAGCACTCGAGAAAAAGAGAGGAACGACGAGAATGACGAGAATCGAAAGCTCACGGAATCAGATAGACTACGAAACCACTCGTTCTAACCGGAGTGGTTAGAATGGAAGAAGAAACGGATAAGACTGAAACGATTTAGGCAGCACACCGGTTGAACAAGGACAGAATAGAACATGAACTTAAGAGGATGGAATGATACTTGATGAAGACATGACACAAAACCTCCGGAAGGAATTGACAAAGTTGAATGAAAAGAACGGATAAGAATATGACAACTTGTGCCACGAATGAAATAGAAAGCATCTTACAAGAAAGGATTGAACGGAATTGTTGGAAATTCAACAACAAAAGAAATGCTTGTTGTGGACTTATAGATAACATCTCAAGATCATAAGGTGATAATCACCGCAAACGGAAATGATTGGATAACTTAGAAGAACGAAGAAATGCAAACTCCAATTCAAAAGAATACGGAGAATGAATTACACTTCGAGATGCGAGAAGACAGATGCTTGAATTCCTCCAACAAGAATCTTGATGAACTCTTTGGAGAATGAATTAAATCAAGACGATCCACCGTGTAGAACTCTGGTAACAAAAGGATGATGAGCTAGAAATGAAGGATGAAAGAATAAGATGAGCCTTGCGGTGATTTAGATGGAGGTTCCGACGAGAAGGACGAGGAAAAATTTGAACTCCGGAAAAGAAAAGATGAAAACACTTGGAAGTAGAATTTATTCCTCAAGAACAAACTCTGAAGGAGGGGATTAAACACTTGGATGAAATAATAATAAGATTTATTGTATGCTTATCCTTCATCAAATTAAATTGATGACAAGAAATGGATTTTGCAAATTACTTATTCTTCTTGAAAAAGGATTGAGAAGGGATAGCACAAACTTGAGGAAGGTCTTCATGAACCACCGGTAGAATTGAAAAGAACGAATGGATTAGTGTGATAATCAAAGAAAAAGAATCTGAAAGAACCACCGTTAGAATTCGGAAATGACTGACGAAAGAGGATGAATCACCGGGAAGAGTTAGAAAAGCACGAAGATACTTGAGGGAATTAAAATGCAAAAGAACAAAGAGATCATGAGCTGATTGACGAATGCTTGAACGAAGCACCGGAAGAATATTGAGATGAACGAAGCTGAAAACTTGGAACGAAGAAATATTCCGAAAAGATGACCTCTGGATGATCGAGACGGAAAGTAACTCCTGAAATACTCCGGATGGATGAAAAGAATTTGCATGACTCGAAACAATTAGATAAGATATCATCGAGCTAGCACCATGAATCTCCGGGGGAACGGACAAGATTTAAGAGAAACTCTACTTCGGTCTTCAAATGACGACGATAAACATCACCAAAATAACTGAGATACTCCGGGAGAATGAAAATCAAAGAGGTTGAGCCAACAGTGAAAAGAATTTGAAAGTGATCTTGGAAAAACCTCTGACTGATGAAATTCATTCTTACGTCACACTTGAAAAGAATTGGAATAACTCCGGGAAAATTAGAAGAGTCAGGTAAGATCTTGGGAAAAGACCTGTGGGTTAGGGCCCACTAAAAGAAAAGCACCGTTGGAAAGGATGTTACATAGATAGGTGATGCACCGGAACAATTGAAAGATTTGAATGAGGTGACAACCTCAAATTAATTGGAACACAGACGAATCTCCTGATATGTCTTGCACACTCCGGAAGGATAAACTGGCGAGAGATGAACGAGCAAGGAAAACACTTGATCCAATGAAAGAATATGATCAACACCGAAAAAAACTTGAATTGAGTGCACCGGAAAAAGAAAGGGATGAAGAATGACGAACAAGACGAGAATTCACCGGTTGAAATGATTGAGGGAAGACTGCAGAGACTCCGTACGAATGAAATTGATGGACGAGAGAGATTCAGACTCTGGGAAGAAAAAGGGTGGGTGGGCGGGAAAACAAAGGCAACTTGGAAGGGGAAACCGATGAATAACTTGACGAGAAAACACCGGTTGAAATCATTAAGGAAAGAAAGCAAAGACTTCGCACGAGTAGGATGGATACTCGATTACGGACTCCGGTTCCGAGAAGAAGAACAGGGAGGGAGGGTGGGAAAAACAAAGACAACTTCGGACAGGGAAACAACATCGATCGAAAATAGCTGAGGATTGAACTTGCAAAGATGAAGAGACTCGGGTCAACTTGACGAGAAATGCACCGGATGAAAAGAGCTGAGGAACAACTACCGGAAAAGCAACTGCGTGAACCTAAAGAAAAATTTTGAAGGGGAAGAGGAGTAGTTCAAAACACCTACGTCAAGATTCCTTACCAGAGCGACGAAGGGGCAGAGGAGTAAAAAGAATTCATACTCTCCGATATAACTAGACATGAAAACAGTTTTCTTCTAGACTCAACAACGGCCAAACTACACGATCAACCAAGGGGGGCTCCTAGGGTCGGTCGAGGCTCTGATACCAACTTGTCACGCCCAATATGCGACCCTATCCAAAAGGAACTCAAGGTCCCACCAAGGATAGACCAAGATATTGAAACGCTTTTGCAAGGTGGATATCATTACATCAACATTACATAATAGATGGGGATACATACATAAGGCACAAATGCCACAAGAATACATCAACATCATAATACCACATACAAGATCAACATCCGACTACCGATGGAACATAAACGAAACTCAAACAATATCCACCACTGCTAGCCAGGCTACCGACACGAACCTATCCCCGATCAAGAAGAAGCGTAAGAAGAACTCCAAACAAGCAAACATCGCTCTCGCATCATGATCATCGCAACCTGTACCTGCAACTGGTGGTGTAGTAATCTGTGAGCCACGAGGACTCAGCAATCCCATTACCATGGGTATCAAGACTAGCAAAGCTTAAATGGGAAAGGAAGGGGATAAAGTGGTGAGGTTGCAGCAGCGGCTAAGCATATATGGTGGCTAACCAACGCAAATGAGAGCGAGAAGAGAATCAAAGGAACGGTCGTCAACTAGTAATGATCAAGAAGTGATCCTGAACTCCTACTTACGTCAGACATAACCCAGAAACCGTGTTCTCCTCTCGATCAACCCCGAAAAGAGACACTCATGGTTACGCACACGGTTGGTGTATTTTAGAAGAGTTTGCTTCAAGTTTACTACAACCGGATATTAACAAATTCCCATCGCCACATAACCGCTGCACGGTTCTCGAAAGTTTATACCTGCAGGGTGTCCCAACTTAGCCCATGATAAGCTCTCGCGATCAACGAAGGATATTCCTTCTCCCGGGAAGACCCGATCAGTCTCGGAATCCGGCTACAAGACATTTCGACAGCAATAAAACAAGTCCAGCAAGACCTCCCGCGTCCGACACCACGATAATAGCAGCAGATCTCGTCTCGAGCCACGACCGGATGAACACTACGTCGGCAACCGACGATACCCTGTTGCCTCGGGCGGCACCGCAAGTGGCTCTAGTTTGGACCAACACTTAGACAAGCATTGGCCCGGGGTAATAAAGATGACCCTCGGGATGCGCGACTCCCAAGGGAAAAAGGCTAGGTGAGGCAAATGTAAAACCAATGTTGGGCCTTCTTTGGAAAAGTCTTATTCAAAGCGAACTGTCAAGGGGGTCCCATAAATCACCCGACCGCGTTAGGGACGCAAAAACCGGGAACATAATACCGATATGACGGAAACTAGGGCGGCAAGAGTGGAACAAAACACCAAGCATAAGGCCGAGCCTTCCACCCTTTACCAAGTATATAGATGCATTAATTAAATAAGATATATTGTGATATCCCAACAAGTAAACATGTTCCAACAAGGAACAACATCTCCATGTTCCAATAAGGAACAAACTTCATCTTCACCTGCAACTAACAATGCTATAAGAGGGGCTGAGCAAAGCGGTAACATAGCCAAACAAGGTTTGCTAAGAAGGGTGCAAAAGGTTAGAGGCTGACATGGCAATTAGGTAGGCTTGAGCAGCAAGTGATAGGTGGCGCAGCATAGCGAAAGAGCGAAGCAACTAGCATAGCAATGATAGTAATGAGATCCAGGGTAGCGGTCATCTTGCCTGAAATCCCGCAAGGAAGAAGAACGAGTCCATGAAAAAGATGAACGGATGAAGCCGAACCAAGCGTAGACGAACGAATCCTCACGATCGCAACGAAACAGGAACTAACAAGAAGAAGCACACAACATAGTAAACACACCACACATGAACATGACAAGATGCACAACAAACATGATGCATGACAAATCCAGATGAAGCTACTCATGGCAAGAGAGGATGCAAACAAGAGCAACACATCAAGGCAAGTTTAAATGAGGCCGGAAACAACATATAACAATTCCGGTAAGTCCTCATATGCAAATTTCGAAATTGGTCCAGATCTGAATAAACCTTATGTTCAAGTTGTTAAACAGCAAGTTAAGATGCACCACGATGATCTACACGAAATTCTAGTCAAGTTACATATAAAGTTCATTTAATTCGGAGCTACGGCCTAGAAGATATGAGCAAAACAAGATAAACATGGCATTGATGCAAAATGCATACAAACCTCAAGCAAACACCTCAAAACAAGGATCCAACATGATAATATGAAACTACATGCAAAATCAAGCAAGTTTCATATAAAGCACACTCAAAACGGAGCAACGTTTCAACACATACACCCTATACAAGTTTAAAGGACAAGCTGTCCAAAACAGCAACTAGGCATATTGCAAGCATCAAAACAACATGCTACAGGACCTCAACATAATAATAAAAGACATGGGCATGATGTACAGGTAATGCATTACAAAACATGAACACTGAGCTATCTCCAAAAATCACTAGAACATGCTCAAAAACACATGGCAAGATTGCAAGTAATAACAGTTTCAGACATTGCAGAAAATAACATCAGGTTGCAATGTTTAGAGCTATGAAACAACATGCTACAGGAACTCATCATGGCAAATAAAGGCATGGCATGATACTACTAATTGCATATAACAAAAGTCCTTTAGTGACCATGAGTCAAAAAGGATCAGAAAATATGATGGCACCCATGTAAACATGGCAAGTTATATTACAGATTCAAACATGGCAGGAACAACGATAAGTAGGCATGTTGGTGAGCTTGAACCACTCACCACAGAGCAATACATGGCATGGCAAGGATACCAATAGTAAGAAGACATGGCATAGAAGTTATACATAGAAAGAACAACATCATAGCATGCAAGGATCAACTACAACAACCTTGGCAAAATTGAATAACATGTAAACAATCTGCCAGGAAACATTTTATAGCAAAAGTAGAGCTCGATTGACTCAAGCTATGGCACTCCATAATTGCAAACAAGGGCATGGATCGATAGAGCAAGACATGCATAACAAAACATACTTACTGAAGTATCTCAAAATATGCATGGATCTCTTGATAGCATCAAGTAAACATGGCATCAAAATATCAGCAAAACAGGGCTGAAAACAGCAACCTCAAGACACCTAGTTTGCATGCTTGTGCTAGTCACCACATTGATAACAAAAATACATAGCAAGCACCACTGGAAAGAAGACATGGCATGTTTCAAAACAAATGTAGGGCTCAACTTCATAGGATGCACACATCAATCATGGCAAAAATGACAAAAATGCAAGTTCTGATAAAAATCAGAAACTAACATCACATAGCACTCTTCTAACAGCATTTAGGGCATCAAGATGAGCTCAAATGAAAATGATGGAATGAGATGAAATGTTCTACTCTTCGGGGCGAACATTTTGACATATTATACGCACAAAACAGAGCTACAATGACAGAGTTACGATGCAACGAAAATGCAACAAAATATATGCAGAAAAATGACTTAGGGTATTTCGGGTCAACCTCCAGATTTGCACGGTTTACGATGCGGCGATGGATCTCGCCGGAACTTCGCCGGAGTTGAAGGGGAAGGTGGCCGGAGCTGCGGGAGAGGTCGGGGAGGCCGGGAGGAGGCGGATCCGGGGCGCTCCTCGCCGGATCCGGTCAGAGGAGGCGAGGGGAGGCCGGGCGGCGCGGGGCCAAGCCGGTGGGCGGGCGGCGGCCGGCCGGCCCGGCGGCCGGGCGGCTACAGGGCCCGGCAAGAGGCGGCGGCGAGACGCTGCAGGAGGCAACAACTGGCGGCGGCGGCCTTCTGCCGGGCGGAGGAAGACGGCGGCGGCGGCGGCCGGGGACGCGGAAGCGGCGGCGGCGCTCATGGGCGGCGCTGGGCGGAGCGGAGGTCGCCGGAGGGCGCTGGTCGGGCGGGCGCTGGGCGGAGGCGGCGGCGGGCGGCTGCGGGGGTTTAGCTCGGGCCCCATGGCCGGGCGGGCGGGAGAGAGAGGGCGCCGAGGTGGCGGCGCGCGAGTGGAGGAGGGAGGCGGCGGCGCCCTATTAGCCGGAGTGAGGTGGCGGCGACGGCTGGACATTGTCCGGCGCGGGGACGAAGTGTCCGGTGGCGCGATGAGGAGGGAGACTAGGGTTGGACTGCGCGAAAATCCGGGGGTGCACACATATCTATAGGTAGAGGGAGCTAGGAGAGTCCAAACGAGGTGCGGTTTTCGGCCACGCGATCGTGATCGAACGACCGAGAGCATGGAGGGGAGTTAAATGGGTTTCGGGCCACTTTGGAAGGGGTGTTGGGCTGCAACCAAAAGAGGCTTTCACGGTTACCCGGTTAACCGTTGGAGTACCAAACGACCTCCAAATGATCCGAAACTTGACAGGCGGTCTACCGGTGCTATACCAAGGCCGCTTGACAAACCTCGGGGCATTTCGAGACCGTTCAACACCCGCACACGAAAAGAGGTAAAAGGGGGCGCCGGGAGACATAGGAGTGCCGGATTGCAAAACGGACAACGGGGAAAATGCTCGGATGCATGAGACGAACACGTATGCAAAATGAAATGCACATGACAACATGATAAAAATGCAGATAATGACATGGCAAAGAGAGACACGCAAGCACATGACATGGCAACGACGGCGAATAACTGGCGGACACCTTGCGCATCGAATCCGGGGCGTTACAGCGCCCCACCTTGGGGAGCGTCCTCTGAACTTGTCGCTCCCTCGTGACTCTTCTGGTCTTCGCCCGAACCTTCATGGGTCCCTTCTGGTACAGAAAAAATTAATCCAATGATTTTTGTCCGTTTGGACTCCATTTGATATTGATTTTCTGAAAAGTAAAAAACAAGCAAAAAAATAACAACTGACACTGGGCACTAGGTTAATATGTTTGTCCCAAAAATGATATAAAATAGCATACAAATGCATATAAAACATCAAGATTGATACTATAATATCATGAAATAAAAAAAATTATAGATACGTTGGAGACGTATCAATCATTTTTAAAGATCAGCCCATTTATGCACGTTGAGAGGTTCCGACGACCAATAATTATGATATCCATGTTGAAGAGCTGATCAATTGTCAATTTTGCTAGGTGCAATTCATCAATGATTGACATCCCTCTATTTTGAGAAGGTATACTCTACCAACAATATTGAGAGAAACTGCAGTCCCAAAATAGTCGCCTTGGGGTCCGAGGAGCTTGCTCATTACATAAAACACAATTATAATCAAGCAAATGAAACGATTTTCTTCGGACAAAACAGACTTCTGTATTTATTCTATCATGCAAAATGAGGCACCTGAAGATTATGCGCATTAGCTGATAGACACTCTTCCAAAGATATCCAGAGACGGTAGGGGCATGACCATCTTCCATAAGAAGTTTGTACATTTTGATTTAGCTATCATTTGTAGAATCCTAGGAGTATGACCAGCTATCTGATTGTTACGAACGTAGATATGAAAGGAATTCCCAATGCATCCCAGGCCTCTGATTATTTTGAACAAGAGAGAAAACTAGTAGCTATGAGCAGAATAATGAAGGAGTTAATTTTGAATGGGTGGAGCAGGAGCCGGGGGTGGGAGCAGTAATGCTTTAGGGGTTTGAAGGAAGTAGAGAACATGAAAAAAATGATAGGGGTCCTTTTCTCTTGTTCATCTTGTTCCCAGAATGCAAGGGTGGGGGGGGGAGGAATATATAGGGTTTGAGTGCTTGACCCACCTGCCAGGCCACACTTAGCTCACCATATGAGTGGAGTAGGTGCATGATACTCCATCCATTTTATATTTCTCATGGGTCATTGGTTGAAAGACGATATATACACTAGCACGATGAGGATGCTACCGTGTCATATATTTAGAAGCTTAATTATAGTGGGAATTTTAAAAATCTGATGTCAGATTTTTAACCATGGCAAATCAAACCTTTTTGTGGCCAATGATGTTGTCACGAGGATATCAACTTCGTTTAGGAAGTATGGCAAATCCCCCGCGACTACGTTATTTGTCATCTCGGGCGTTTGATTTGTCATGCTAAAAAATACGATGTTCGATTTGTAGCGAAATACTAATTATACTAATCATACATAAGTTTGCCTTTTGGCTCTCGGACATTAGTCCATGGAAATATTCTTTAAGAATTCATAGTAATACAAAAAACCATGCATATATATTTTAATATTCTTTACCATAAAAAAGTTTCAAAAATAATGCTGAGATTTGCATTATGTACAAGAATAACAAGCAACATGGGTTGAAATGCAAATACTAATCTGTAGAAATGCGACCAACCTTCTTATTTTCGCACTGGTCGTATTCGTCTGAATTATCCTATGTAAGTTTATAAGTTCGACCGCATGTGTGAATTTTGTGGTGATTTTTTGACAAAATGGGAAAAGCTGAAAAACAATTTTGGCACTAGGAGCATTGGCGCCGGCGAGCCAAAATGAATTGTCGGGATTATACCACCATACATAAGATTTAAACTAAAATGACACGTAAAAGAATGTTGCTGAAACTCATTGGACGCAGACCAATACTAGAATGTGCGCATCGTGGTTTCGATCCCCTATCTTGAGCTCTGAGCTTGTAACTTTCTCGGATCTTTAGAATGAACTTCAAGCCGATGTATAATAGGGCAACAGAAAGTGGGTTTTAGAGTACCAATATTTTTCGTAGATGATGTAAAATAGAGCATCAGGACATTTTCCGCCGTACTGGATGATGTAAAATAATGTATCACAATATTTTTTTCTATCATAGCAGATGCTGCAAAATAGGGCACTGAAATAAACATTATCATTGCATATTTTGACATTTCGAACTACCAAATGTTCAAATTTGAACATGAGTCCAAACTTAAGCATGATAGACACATTATGAAAGTACTACGATAGACTCACTGCTACAGACACACTACACGTCATCATCCTCGTTGCGGACACGGTTCCAAAGCTGCATGATTGCCTCTTCCTCACTATACAACTCGGCGTTGGCTTAGTCATCGTCCAACTCAACCTTGATTACTCCTGAGGGGCCTACATCGTCCTCCTTGACCACCTATGAGGGGTAAGCCTTGTCTTCTTTCTTGATTGTCTTCTTGTGTTCCAAGTCCCTACCGGCAAAGACGTACTCCACTGGCGCAAGGTGCTTATTTTCTACGACAAACCTTGCCATAACCACCATATCGCTCGCATGGGCGGTGTACTTGTTGTAGGGTGGAACCCTAAGTGGAGATCTTCTCACACTTGGAGGGAAAAAGGATGAACGACAAGAACACAAAAGGGAAATTCACACAAACAAAACCCAATTACACATCCACTAGAATAGCATATTT
Organism: Aegilops longissima; assembly: GCA_021605205.1. Taxonomy (NCBI): domain Eukaryota; kingdom Viridiplantae; phylum Streptophyta; class Magnoliopsida; order Poales; family Poaceae; genus Aegilops; species Aegilops longissima. Next base: position 395,811,003 of record CM038676.1, read on the forward strand.
AAGATCCACAAGAAATACAAGAACAATCCAAGGAAACAAGCACAATGATAGAGTTCTTCCCAAATCCAAGAGGAGATGATATCTTGATGATCTAAAGAGATCCTTCCCTTGATGGGGTCTTGATATCCACTGGGGATCTTCCCCTAGGAGGTCTTGATCTCCTAGAAGAGTGGTACTAGGAGAAAAGCTCTCTCTAATGTCTCATCATACTTTGCTAACCCTAAACAATATCCTAGGCACGAAATATATAGCTAGAGGAAGGAGGGGTGCGAGTTGGAGGGTGAAACAGGAAGTCCACCGCTGAATCCTGGGAGGACCGTGCGCACGGGGTAAGTGAGGCCCGTGCGCACGGTACACGCTCGTGCGCACGGGGTGCTACAGCGGCGAGGCCCGTGGGCACGGGGTCTAGAGGCCGTGCGCATGGGGTGCGCGTCTTCACTTCCAATAGCTGTCTGGATAGCCCACGGGCACGGGGTCGCCTGGGAGGTGCAGTCTTCATCTTGGTGGCTGCCTTCTTCTTCCTTGTGGCCTCGGGGTCCTTCTCCGAGGCCTTTGGGATGCTCCTTAGCAACTTGATGGAGGTCGTCTTCGGACCTAGTGACACATAACACATTTTGGTGAGGTAGCATCCAAGTTCCATCTATATCCCTATCAATCTCGTAGAGGAGTGAGTTCACCTCGGTTTCTATGGCACGTGCGCGAGCTCTTGTCATAGGTCCACATGATGCTTGATGAGTTGGTGTAGAGTCCATGGGATGATCGAAGGATGCTCCACATCAGTACTGCTACACGACGAGGCAGTCTTCCCTCTCCTACTTGTGAGACACAAAACACAATTAGGGGAAAGGAACTCCGCTACCTCCTGGGACATGAGGCCATGAAAGTTCAGCTCGAACTTGGGCCGACGGAACCTCCAAGCCACGACAACGCATGCACGACAGGCTTCATTATCTCAAAGGTCATGAGCCAGTGCCACGTCCCGTTGCATGAGATCTCAATGACGCAGCGGTCGGAGCTGAAATCATGGAAGCTCGTGCTTCTCCTCAACTTGGCAATGCGGCGCGAAATCCTTAGCTTGATGGTAGCGGAGGTGTGGCGGGCAATTTGATCGATGCGGTTGTGTGCAGGCGATTAGATGAATGGGGCGGTGGCGATGGTGGTCCAAATCGTTTGACGCGGCTGCGGTGGCGGATGATTTGACTAAGGGGGTGATGCGTTAGTTGGGGGTGGTTGCCGGATTGGGCAGCGGTGCCCGCGGGGCAGGGGAAGCATTTGCCCGGGGGGAGTTCCACTTGACGATTGGGCTACACGTCGTTGCGATTTTTCGGCTGCTATATATTTGCAGCATCAGGGCATCTCTAGCAGATGCGCTATAATCCTGACCCGCAAAATCGTATTATGGTACGAGCTTGGCTTTGGCAGCCGTATTTATGGTACGAGCTTGGCTTTGGCAGAACAGGTATTGCAAAACTGTACTAAAAGAAATGCCAACTCTTCAGCGAGGCTTCGACGCTGCTCCGACCATCTGTCTACTCCAGCAATGCTCCAACGGTCGCTGTCGAGCTCCCTCGCTTGCTCTGGCGACGCTCCGGCCGTCCGTTGCCAAGCTCCTCCGCCTGCTCCGGTGTTGACCGGTTTACTGTTTCAATATACGCGGACTTGCAAAATGGCTCAAAACTGCATATTTAAGCTATGTAGGGGATAATATATGGGGAGCTCACAGTAAAACAAATATACGGGGAGCTGCAAAAAAATATTAGTGGTCGGCCATTTTACGGGATCTATTTGGTGCGTTTTATGGGATCTATACTTTAAATTTAGAGGTTTGACCGATTATAGCGTATCTGCTAGAGATGCTCGACTGCCCTAACTAATTTAGGGCACAATATACATATAGGTCATCCATTGAAGGAACATGAAGTTTTTGCACCCGAGCTCATTTGAGCTCGGGTGAACAGTAAAATCAAAAAAGAAAAACACGGCAAACTTTGACAAATGTTCTAAGCGTTGGCAACATTTCATCACGAAATCACTTTGTGTAAGTCGTGGCAAAAAAGAAAAAAAAATCAGTGCTCCAAAATACTTTCGAAAGTAGCATTCTCAGAGTATCGAATGTGATATCGTGATGAAATTTTTGCAAGCTCTTAGAACATTTGTCGTGGAAAAATTCAGATTTTATTGAACATTTTTTAAATGTTTTTCAGGCTATTGTTCATCCCGTGAGCTCGGGTGTAGAAGAGCACTTTCGCTATTGAAGCACCATTTTTAGGTCCAAATGTAAGACGATTTATTAGGCAGCTCCCTATTTCGCATTATCTATTGAAGATGCTTTGCTCTACTTAGAGCAACTCCAACAGCTTCCTCAAAAAACTTTCTGTAAAATTGAAATTGTAGGGGAAGTTATCCGAGAGCTATTTTTGTCTATCCCTGTAAACCTCTTCTCATAAATCAGTTTTTATTTTATTTTAAATTAAACAAAAATAGATAATGCCTTAGGACCTACCTGACGGCCGCGCAAGGCGGTGCGGTGGCCGCTGGCGTGAGGCAGCGACATTCCTGCGAGGTTTCGGCGAGAAGCACGGTGAAGTTTTAGGCGGTTACCAGCCCGCCAAAATATTACGGCTTCCCGTGAACGTGCACGAAGAAATGACCAATTTTAAGGTATCCTCTAGTGTTATGACCTCACTTTACGGAAACTGTTACAATTCTTTCTGCCCCAACTTCATATAAACGACGGTTTCTTTAGAGACAGGGAGATGTGACGTGTCGGAGATGGTTTTATGTTCTAAACTTCACACTATGCGTCCCTAGCCTTTGCTAATCTAGCTTTTATTTTTTTTGAAAAGGAGGATGTACCTTCGGGTTTTACATCTGAGCGATGCATACAACTATTTTATTAATTATTCACACATGTCGCTATTCCTATTCCTATGATGAAGGGGTGCCGAATGTCCGAGCCTAATATCAAACAGGCATCGCACCAATACCTTAGATGTAATACCGGATGCCCCATCCAAGCCATAATATTTGGACTGGGTTACACACCAGTCCGGCCTACTTTCAGTGGGCACCACATGCGCACACTGCAAGGGCCGTCACCTCCTTCATCCATCGATCCATCTTCAGATCAGATATTGACACATCGACATTGCCAAGCCTCCATGCCATCGACGCCACCACGACGCCAGACAGCGTCGTCCTTTTGCGCGAGTCCATCGCCGCCCATCGGACGCCGAGTCTTCACTGCGCCACGCCGCCGAGATCCGCCGCCATCGATGTGTAGGATGAAGCACCGCTCCACCACCTATCGACGCCCAACCACCAAGCCGTCCACGTGTCCGTCCAGCCGATGAATGTCTCCAAAGATGATGCCCCCTTGGGGTGACGATGAAGACGTCGACATCATCCTATCTAGGGAGGCCCCTCCACGCCTCCAACGATGGCTATGACGCCCGCGGGCGCTGCCGTCAATGGTAGCCTCCTTCAGATCTGAGGCTTCCCCCGAAAACAATGGAGCGAGGGACGCCCCACCATCGCCTCCAACGAGGAAAACGACACCCACGGGCGCCGCCGCCGATTGTGGCATCCTCAGCCACTTCAGCAGCTAGGTCACCATCTCCTTCTCCAGTTGATCCGCCACCGAAAAGCCACCGCGAGGCAACACCCACCGACCAGATCCCTTTGGACAGAAGATAAAGACAGCCAAAGATAAAGAAGGTCACATCGCTGCGTGACCGGCGGCATGGTCACACACACGTCCGCCCGAGGCGCCCGCTCAAGATCCACCGTCACAGCCACGCCTCCAAGCCGCGATGGAGGGACGCCCCGCCGCCGCCATCATCCCCCCGCACGGGCTTTGCCCAACCGGGATCCGGCGGCGGCGGGAGGGGAGGCAAAGGGAAGGGGTGGGGAGGCGGACGGGAGGCATCCCTGGGACTCTGATGCTGCTCCCAAACGTCAGCTTTTTGTATGGCTTGCTGTCCTGTGGGTTGCGGCGCCTTCTCACGGCGGACAAGCTTGGTCGGCGCGGCTAGAAGTGGGTGGAGCTCCCGGTAGGGCGAGGTTGGGCGCTCGCCCTACCTAGATTTTTAGCGATTCTGTTTTACATATACGTATATACAGCCTTTTCGATCGCTAAAAAAATAAACCGCTTCAAAATCACCGTGAAACGTTTTTGGGCCGTGATAGAAAACTGCACCCACATGGACAGCTTACTGGGCCGTAGCAACTACCAGGTCCCGCACCAGCCTTGCTCATCCAGTCTTCTGTTCGTCCATGCCACGCCATGCTCCCCTGATGCGAACCATTTGCAGCCAGCACGATGTTCTAAGAAAAAGCAGCCAACACGAGTGGCGCACGTTCGCGGCGGCCAGCAGGACGCTTGGACAGGAGCACTTTATTGTAATGAATAAAGCTTATTGGTCCGATTGTTTTTTCTTTGGACGCCGATAACTGTCACACGTGTGGCATATACGACATGCACCCACACACCGTGTGTGATGTATGCAGGAGGCAGTCCACACGGGCTGTATGTACGGACATCGAATTGCCCTGCGTGCGGTAGCTATTTATTTCATGCCACACGCCCAACAAGTACTACTCATCCTCACCCCATGTGTGTGGCACGAAGCAAAAATGCCCACACATCCTGGCGCAGCTACGTTAAGTACTCCGCGGGATGACGATTTAGTTGCCATCCTGGTTGGCACATGTAGTTATCCGGGATGGCAAGTGTAGTTATAAAAGCATGGCAACTCTATCTGTTTTGGTTAACTATAGTTGCCATGTCTAATTTATGATAATTGCCGCGTGTAATCAAACCTTAGTTGCCGTGCGTGATTAACTACTTGCCACATATGGTCAAAACAGTAGTTGCCAAGTGTGTTTACCTAGTTGCCACGTGTGGTCCAACCATAGTTGCCATGTATTGTTAATCACGATTGCTATGTGTGTTTTACGGTTGCCGCGTCGCGCAATCGCAGATTGCCGTGTAGCAAAGAATCACAGTTGCCTTGTGTGTGTACCGAGTTGCCACGTTCGCGTAACTGCAGTTGCCGTGTTCGCATAACTGCAGTTGCCATCCACAAGGTAGGAGTGTCGTGTGGGCGAAAAGCACGCCCACACGCGCATGACCTAGGTGGTGGCTGTGTGGGCGAAAAGCAGTTTGCCCACACAGCGCAGCTGGCAAACAGCGTGGTGCGGGTGTGTGGACAAACTCTTCAACGCCCACACACCAGCCCCGTCCTACGTGGCACATCAAATCGTAATAGCAACAGAAAGCAATGCGTCTGGTAATCGTAATGAAAGCAGTGCGTCTCGGCCGATAGCTCTCCTCAAAAGAACATACTGTCTCAGATGAGATCCAGAAAAGAAACGTTGTTTCACGTATCAACGGACTCAAATCGGATACAATTCCACCCCACGGGTAATATCAGCTATTTCCAGTTTTCCGTTTTGTAAAACAAGACTACTCAGTACGAGTGCTACATTCCTACTGATATTGTCACTGAGATGTGCATATACCAACGCATAATGATAACAATTTGATGTTAGTCATCCTACGGTTCCACGGAAGGAAAAAAAGCCCGGCGTGTTTAGTGCACCTGCACCATCAAGCACGCACCCAGGGGCGACTCTGGTGCAGTGGTGCTAGCTAGGTAGGTTAATTTGCATGAAAACGAGTGTGGACCTGACTAAACAATACTGGTACAGCAATTAGTAGTTGATTAGCTTTACTACATCTAGCACTAGCGATCGATCATAGCGGCCGATCCAAGTGCACGGCCAGCTGGTGGCTGTTGCATTGCATGATGATGTATCCTTCCTGTGCATCCATCAGCGATGGTTTGGAGGTCACCAACCAACCAGAAGCAGCCATGAACTTGAGCGACAAATAAGGCTTTTAATTACTACACAGAAGCAGTATTTGGTGCAGGAGTAGGAAGCGGATCTGGCTTGGCTTTTAAGTATGGGAATGGCTTGCTAATAAGAGTACTGTATTCCATAAGCATGAAAGATTGCAGTGAAAGATTGCTCCAGACCTCCCAACTGCAGGGATGGCAACAACTGGTCCGGCCAGCTACAGTCAGATCCAGGCAGGCATGCATACTGGCGGCATCAACAACTAGGAATTGCCGGTCTATTCGTTCGCCTTTACTGATTTTCTCTTGTTGTTTTCCTGAGGAGTACTCTTGGTTAGATGCATGGCCTTGAACCCTATGATGATTAACAGATAAGTATATGTTGGGAGAGGGAAAAGATCGAGTGAGGGTTGACGAAGCATAGTGACCATGGTTGTTGGATGGAGAATCAAAGTGATAGTTGACAGTTGACACACACATGGTGCTGATATAAAGCTAGCCGCCGCCCGGCAGTGCTCAGCAAAGTTGGGCTCAGCTCAACCTAAGATTCTTCCTTCCCTTGAGAGTAATTCCATCTACTCTCTCTTGGAGCATGCTAGCTACCACGCACTAGCAGCATTCGAGAGTCTTTGATCGTCGTGGCGAATAAAAGTGGGGAGCTCAATCGCCGAAATCAACAAAGGCTTTGCGCCTCTTTGGGGCTAATAGGCAGCTACCACTGGTTTTTTCCTCTTCATGAAAATGAAAGGGCCTCAAGAAATGAAAAGATATCAGATGCAGATAGAAAATCTCTTTCGGTGGCACTAGAAGTTGGTACTGATCACCATTGCTTTGCTGATGATCCAGGCTATCGATGCCTGAAATATTCTGATTCCCATGGCAATTTCGGTGGATGTAGAAAATATGTAAAGATATATCTGAGCAGAACGGCACAAGGGGCATCATGGCAATTCCACTACAGAATGAAACAACTCATTATTTGTATTGAGAACAGCAGGCTGCCCGGCAGAGTAGGTGCAAAATTCAATTATCTGAGAGTCTCATGATGTGGATGGACAGACAGTGCAGAAAGATATGGCCAGAAAGCATGCGATAAGGCCCACGGACACCTAGTGCAAGTGCTAGTGAGGTCTGGTAGTAAGTAACTGACAGCCACACTATGTAAATTCTGCCTAACCATGGATGGAACCTACACTCTGAAATATTCTCTCTTGTTCTTCCAAAATATATTTTCACTCTTAAAAATTACGCGAGAGCTATGCATTATGCAAGATGGAAGCTGCTCTCGCTGAAGGGAAATTGCTCCTCGTGCAATCAACTGGGCCAGCCCATGAGTGCACTTTTAATTTAAAACAAAAGGAGGAGAGAAAGGAGGACGCACCGGTATCCATCCCAGTACCTCCATGGAGAAATCCGGTGCTGCTGGCCATTCCGCCCACTTCAAGTTCGGGCATATTTCTTGTGGCAATTCGAGTCGGCTTTCTCAGGTTTTTTTCCTTCGTTTTTTTCTGTTTCTTTTCTCTGGTTTATTTGTTCTTTTTTGGGTTTTTTTGGCATTTGTTACTCTGATTTTCTTTTTCTTCAGTTTATTTTGTTTCTTTTGGTTTTCATTCTACATTTTTTGTATATGTCAATAAAATTATATAATACACGTTTAATATTTTTTTCAATACAAATTTTGTATTTTTTAACATTTTCTATCCACATTTTAAAAATACTTGATTAACATTTTATGAATACTTGGTCAACGTTTTTCTATACATTTTAAAATGCTTGATTAACAGTTTTTAATTGAAAAGACTAGTTTTTTAATATGTGGTCAACATTTTTTCTATACACATTTACATTTCCCAAACGCTTGATTAACATTATTCAAACAAATGTTCAATTTTTTGTAATGCTTGATTGTCATTTTTAAATACATGATATAAAAATTCATCATTTTCTTAACACATGGCCAACATTGTTATACACATCTAACATTTCCCAAATGCTTCATTAACATTTTAGAATACTTATTCAACATTTTTCACATGCTTGATTAACCTTTTTTATATACCTCCTAGGTTCCAAAATATTTGTCTTTCTAGATATTTCAATGAACTACCACATACGGATGTATATAGACATAACTTACAGTGTATATTCACTCATTTTGCTCCGTATGTAGTCACTTGTTGAAATTTCTAGAAAGACAAATATTTAGGAACGGAGGAGTACATGACAAAAATGTTCATCATTTCTTTAATAAATGATCAATAATTTTTATGTACGCGTACAAAAAATTTCAAATGCTTGATTAACATTTTTTTCATATTTCTTCAACAATTTTAAAATGTTTTTTGTAGAGAGTTTTCTAATGTATACATTTAGAATATTTAAAGTATAAACAAAGCTACAAAAATAAAGCAAAAAAAACAGAAAATGTACAACGTAAAAAAAAATAGGCCTTGCGTGGGCCGGGCCATCTGGCTCGCCCCTTCAGCGAGTCGGAAGCTGGACTCGCTGAAGGAGAGATATAGGGTCGCCGTAAAGTTACTAGGAGAAAATACTCTTAGCGCACTAATGGGCCCGCGATGGGCAGGTCCACATGTGCACCTGATAAATCCATTCAACTTATAGTCCAGGAAGTAAGACTATAGCACAAACGGGGCAGTGGGCAATCTCAGGCTGGTAGGACAATCCATTCAACATGTGTTTGCAATATCTAGTCCACTTGGCTATGTTGCGTGCGTGCCACGCAATCCCTCACAATAATAACACATGTTTACCGTCTGCTCCAGCCCATCCTCATCGTTTGGCAGATTTGTTTAAGCATGGTTGACATACTTTGTTTCCTTTTCCTTTTTAATTTTTTGTCTTTTACCTTGCTTCTTATATTTCATTGTGGCTTTTCTTCCGTTTTACAAATGCATATTTCGTTGACACTATTTGTAAGATGTTCAATTAAAAATGGTTTTTTCCACGAAGAACATATGCTTTGCTTCGGTGGCAAGGGAAAATAGACATAAAAATAGCATGTGTGATTTCTACGAACATTTGTATAATAAGTTAGGTGAATTATGAACATCAGGACATATATTCTTTTGCATACGGAACATTTTCATTTCAAGAGTTGGGTGGACATCATCCGATATATATGAAAATGCCCTTTACACGCAAAAATTGTGTCTCTATATTAACATCTTTCAGACAAAAAATGATATACTTGGATTATGTTTCTTGTTTGCGTGAATGTTAAAAACTGAAGTCGGATTTTTAAGCATAGCAAATCAAATGTTTTTTTGTGGTAATTTATGTTGTAGCGAGGATGACAATTTCTTTTAGCAAGCACGACAAATCCATGCAGAAAACTGGGCATGGCAAGGATTTGTCATGCTTGCTAAAGAAAATTGCCATCCTCACGCAACACAATTTGCCATAAAAAGAGTGTGATTTTCCAAGCTAAAACATCTTACGTTTGATTTGAAACGAAATCCTTTGTTTGTGGGCCAGAATTGTGCATTACTGTGCAGGCGACACATCATCATATTATTTAACAATTTTGTGGAGATCCGCACTATACATTTTTTTAAACAAAAACTTGCAAATAGGATTTTCGATCTCTTAAAAAACGATGGTCCCTGACTCCCTGGAGCCCGGTAGCCAAAACTTCACACTCGTACTGATTTGTTGTTTAGACACAAAATCCACGCTAAGCAAATGAACTTGATGATCAGGTCGACGGGATGCACAGAGGGCCGGAGTCGCACGGAGTCGTACTTTCCGACAGTAAAGAAAGAAAGAAAGAGACGACAGAACGAAAGTGCCTTTCTGCTCCCGAGCTCATTTGAGCTTGGTGAACAGTAAAATCGAAAAAAAATTCAAAAAATTTCAAAAAAATTCTCAGAGAAACATTGACAAAAGTTCTAAGTGCTTGCAAAAATTCATCATGAAATCACATTCCTGTAAGGCGTGGCAAAAAAAACAAATTCAGCCTCCAAAATGCTTTTGAAAGTAGCATTTTCAGAGTACCGATTTTGTTTTTTTTTTTTGCCACGCCTTCTAAAAATGTGATTTTATGATGAATTTTTGCAAGCACTTAAAACTTTTATCAATGTTTCTACCAAAAAAATTTGGATTTTTTTTTAAATTTTTTTCGATTTTACTGTTCACGACAGAATCGATTCTTTCTCATCTCTCCGTCTTCCTTAACCCGGAACAGAGACCGAGGACATCTCCACCTTCACGGCACTCATCTCATCTCTCTCTCATTTGTATGGTTGTGTGATGGAGAAGCTAAGAGAAAAAGGCAGGTGAGACAGGGAGAGGTGTTTCGTCCTAATATACACGCAGGAGAGACCACGAAGATGAAAGGGGGTTGGGCTTTTCCTTTTCTTTTCTTTCTGTCTGCCTGCCCAGCGAGCGCTGGCTTGTGACACTACTCAGTGCAGCTGCAGCGCAATGAAACGCCCGAGAGTTTGACGTGAGGTTCGTATTCGATTCCGAGGCTTTCCACCATGTGCTCGAAACCAGGCTGAGTTATTACTGTCGTTTTCGCCGCGCGGATGTTCCATAATCCGTAGGCTCTGATCGCGGCCTAATTTCCTCCCCCCCCATGTGCTTTCTCCTTTCGCTTTCTTAAAGCCAGTGATTATGAGCAGATTGCCTTTCGCCTTAAAATTATTCTCCACCCCCGATTGATTTTCTTTCGAGCAAACGCCTGCTCTGCTCCTTCAGAGAATCAGAGGTGCTTATATCTACTCCCTTCGTTCAAAAATACTTGTCGAAGGAATGGATATATCTATATGTATTTTAGTTTTAGATACATCCATTTCTATGCATTTCTCCGATAAGTATTTCCGGACAGAGGGAGTAGTTACGTGCCCGCCTCGAGATGCGTGCTCCGTGCTGTCCGTCCGTCCGTCCAAGCGTGCAGAGCATGGTGAAATTACCAGGCCTTCCATCGTTCATTCACCTAGCATGGGTATATATGTGGTGGAGATGGAGATTTCATTTGCTACGGCCGACATCTGTCTCGCAGCTGGCTAACTCTTTCTGAACCAGCACTGTGCCGTGACAATAATCCAACTGTTGTGCATTTGCGCTGCGCTGCACCGCTGGTAGGAGGATCGGGGCGCACGCGGCAGACTGCAAGCACGGGGGTGTCGAGTTGTGTTGACTATTCTACAGGGATCTGGTGCTGCCGTGCTGGGCCGCTCCCGCTCATGGTAGAAAAGCAAACCGAGTACGTAGAAATGATCAGATAGAAGTGCCACCATTTGGTTACACCGCTGTTCAGTTTAGCTGCTCCCTTTAATTAATCCTCATCAGAATCGCGGAAGAGCTAGAGGGGAGAAGCAAATTAAGTCAAAGGGAAAGAATTTCTTGAGGGTAAAGTGAAAGGATTAATTGTGTTTATGCTCTTCGTCATTATGCGCAAAGCCCGCGGAACAGGGAATGAAATCGAACCCAATCGCCGCCGGTTACTCAGTCACCTCCTTTTTCATGATTGCAGATTGTTCTCAACCTCTTCATCTTTAGGACAAGTGTTACGGGATGAATCAAGTGGTTAAACCAGTGGCCAGAAGAATCTCTTCTTCTATAAACGAAAGCATGTAACTAACACGCGATCGCCGTCAGAACAGTTCCGCACGCTCAAGCCATGCTCATGCGTGCGTGCGTGCGTTGCTCCAACTGCAAGGCTGCTGACTACTATCGGGCTCTGCCTGCCTTTATCCAAGTGTTTGCTCTCTCTTCCGAATCCGGTTCTGTGTTCCACCCGCATGATTCAGCAGCGGAGAAACGTACTACATCGTCGGAGATGCTTGCTGAGCCAGGATCAGGTCGATGGCTAATTAGTGTACCACTATTGAGAGGATCGATCGACCTGGCTTATTGTTTTTTTTTATAAATAAAATACAGCAGGAGAACTGTTCTGTTTCACGGCCGATGCCTTCATTATTATCAGCAGAGGGAGCGGAGGAGCAGGCTGGTGGCAGGAGACACGCACGTGAGGGCTCCCTGCATCATTGGAGATGCGGTCAGTCAGGAAGGCCGGCCGAGACGGATGGAGGGAGCACTCGGAGTGTCTGCCTGCTGCTGCTGCTACTGCTGCTGCTAGTGCTACTCCATGCCGCTGCCGTTGCTATTGGAGGAAGGAATTGCTAGCTAGTGCAAGTGCATCCATGCATGCATGATGGATGCATGCCCTGCAACTCGATCCTCATGTCCGACGCATGCTCATCATCAACCCACTCAACTACCGCTGCCACACACGCTCCACGTCACGCCTCCCTCTTTGAGAGCTAGAGAGCGACGCGTCTTCAATGAAATGAATCAATCTCTCTTTGCTTTCTTTCCTACAAAAGGCTGCTGAGCAACCCGATTAATCACTTGGGTGATCCTGTGTGCATGCTCTAGGTGATTGATTCATCTTAACTGCACAAATATGACAAAACAAGTAGTACTCTCTCCGTTCACTTTTGTAAGACAACTCAAAATAGATTGTTTTGTACATTGTTGAAATGTCTTTAAGGTTTTATAAAAATAAACAGAGGGAGTAGTATTTTGTATACAGACATGCCACTCTTCATTATGGGTTCATTATGGGCTGGCTCCAACTGCTTTTCTCATGCTACTATGCCACCTGAAATTACTTGGCTACTTGTACCTAGCCCCTCAATCCACTTCCTGAAAACATGATGTTTTCACTGCAATGTCTTTCAAGACCATTTATTTTAGATGTCCTTTTTGCGAACTACAAACATTACTGGATTTTAACACATAATCTGGACTCTAGGGCTAATCAGTAACCAAAAATTCTAGAGTCATGGTTCTTTTCTTACAGAATTGCTACTTTTCAGTTGAATGTCTTTCTTTGGGGCTTTAGTCAAAAAAATTACTCTCCAATTATTCTCTTCTTTTCGTTTTTGTTAGTTTTCACATATTTATTTATGTATATGCTAATGGACTTTTCAGTGGGTAGTTTTGGTAGCAAATTCTTCCTTTATTTATTTTGGGTAATAGACTTTGGTGTGTATGGTTGTTCTTGTAGTTGAATTCCTTTTTTGTCTTTGTTTACTTTTATGTCGGTTGTTAGTTTCGTCGAGTGCATATTTGTATGTTAGTAATTCTACATCTCAAGAGTGATAAACTTACAATATAAATTATATGTAATTTTGTTGTTTAGAGATTGCGAATTTTAATTATATGATAGATATAAACTCAAATGTTCTCTTAAATTTCTTGATAGTTTATGGTAACATTTGCCAACATTTTTGTAACGAAATGTGCGAACATAACCACCATTCCTTCCGTGCAAACGACTCCAACTTTTCTTAATCAGATATAAGAATGATTACCACAGGCAAAACAAACAATTGAAGGCCCACTAATCCAAATCATAAGAAAGTATAATACTCCTAAGAGGCAGGACCGCAGGAGTAGAGTAGTGTATGATGCTTTAGTGTTCAAAAAAATAAGATTAATTAGAAGGGGGGAATCCAACACCAATTGGCTGCAATATCATTGCTCTAGGTGATTGATTCATCTTAACAGCACAAAATAGGAAAAAGAAGTATTTTTCATATAGACATGCTACTCTTCTGTATTTTGACTCGCTCCAACTACTTTTCTCATGATACCTTAAATTACTTGCTACCTAGCAACACAATCCACTTCCCGTGAACATGATATTTTCACTGCAATATATTTCAAGATATTTAGTTTAGATGTTCCTTTGGTGAACTAGAGGATTTAATTTCTACTGAGAATTTCAAAGAGTAAAATTGCACCACATACACTTGTATGTAAAAAAAACTACAACATCAGTGGATTTTAACGAATAATCTGGCTTCACTTGAGTATTTTACTTTAGGCTTCAATCAATTTCTTTACTCTACAGTTATTCTCTTTTGCTTTTGTTAGTTTTCACATATTTATTTGTTGCTAATGGACTTTTCAGTGGGTGGTTTTGATACCCCAATTGTTTTTGTATTTATTTTGCATGGAAAACTTTGGTGTGTATGGTGGTTTTTCAACGTAGTTGAATCCTTTTTTGTCTTTATTTTGTCTTTTTGTTTCTATCTTTATGTTTGTTGCTATTTCATTTGAGTGATAATTTGTAGTGACGGACTTACAATATATATTATATGTAATTTTAGTGTTGAGATATTGCAAGTTTTAATAATATGCTAAATATAAACTCTCATGTTCTCTTAAATTTCTTGATATCAATGCAGGTGTTTTTTAATGGGATACCGTAGAACAATTGTTCTACTATATTTTCATTAATAAATCATATGTACAAATATAAAGTAGAAAGAGAAAACTATCAACCAATACCCGTTCTATGAAACACTGTCATTAGAAGATTATAAGTTCTGATCTACCCAAAATCTAATCTTTTCGGCTTTTGTTGGCTTTGCTTTGATCGCCCGTTGTCCTTCCTGTAAGTAGTGGACCCAACCTGGTATGTGAGGAGCAGACAACTTGAAGATCTTGTCATTCTGATGGACCATATACCCTAACAACCCATAATCACAATGTCCAGTGCGATGTTCTGTGGTAGGTGCAGTAGAGCAAGTTGAATGTCATCAAACACTGATATACCTCTTTTTTAAGTGGAAGGATATGGTCCCAACACTGCAGGGCAAATGGACAATTCCAGAAGAGATGTACCAACATTTCTTCTGTGTTGTCCGCACATATGGCGCAGTTTATAGTTATCCAAATGCATCGCCTTTCTATTAAGTAGGTTTCTTGTGTTTACCCTATCATGGAGGAAAAGCCAGAAGAAAATCTTGTGCCTCAAACGATAGGAAGTTTTCCATATATTTTTCAACAATGTGTGGGCATTGCTAGGTCCTATCATATGCCTATACATCTTGATGGAAGAATAACCTCTTGCTATTCCTTTAACTGTCCAATCATCTTTAGAGTTTGTGGCAGTTTTGTCTTGTAAGTGTTCTTGAAGGAGGTTGAACTGCTTGAATGCTTGTTGAGACATGGGTGTGTGAAAATGCTCTACCAAGTCCTGTGTACCAAGAATCTGGTGAAGTGTCACTATGTTGTTGTTGGAGTAAGAACTGAGCTCAGGAAATTTTGCCACAACAGGTTGATCCCACCAGCGTCAGACGAGAAGATAGTTGCATTTACTGAGTTAGCTTTGCAAATAGCAAACTTCTTGTAAGTAGGCAAGAGCTTAAGCAATGACTTCCACCAAAATGATCCCACCATTCTGTCTCCAGGTAAGGTGTTGGAGTAGTAAGTTTCCCAAATGATATTGACCCATGGTGTATCAACTTTATTGAGAAACTTATGAATATGTTTCATGAGTGATGCTTGGTTATGAGTCTCAATATCCAGTATGCCCAATCCCCCATTTTCCTTTGGTTGACATGCTTTGTCCCAGGCAATCAATGCTGCTCCTCTCTCTTGAGTACCATATTTCTGCCAGAAACAATTCTTAAGGTAGATATTAAGCTGGTTGACGACAGAAATAGGAATCTAGAGAGAGCACATGAAAAAGATTAGCAGACTAGAGAAGATGAATTTGATGAGAGTTATTTTATCTCCAGTTGACACAAGTGTAGAGCAGCCAATAAGTCTATTCTCCACTCTCTTAAGCAAAGACAAGTAATCCTCAACTCCATGTTAATGAGGCTAAGTGGAAGACCAAGATAAGAATGTGGAAGTGTGGCAACCTCACAACCCAACAAAACAGAGAGTTCTTGCATATTTTGATTTGATGTATTGATAGGAATCATGGTTGACTTGGAATAGTTAACTTTCAATCCAGTACAAGCAACATAGTGCAACAACAAACTTTTGATGTTATTCAATTGTGTGGGACCAGCATTGGCAACTAGAATGGTACCATCTGCATACTGAATAATTGGATAGTCTGGACTTGTTTGATAAATTAAAGGTGACATCATCGGAGAATCGTGCATAGCTTCATTCATCAAGGTCTGGAGAAGATCGGCTACTAGAACAAAAATGCGTGGTGAAAGTGGGTCACCCTATCACACCCCACTTTTGCAGAGAAACTGCTTCCCGAGAACCCCATTAAGTAGAACAGATGAATAACAAGTGCTATAGATCATCCTGATCCAATTTATCCACTTTATCCCCAATCCTTCAGCTTGCGAGATCTCAATGATGGTGTCATGATTTAACATATCAAATGCCTTTTCAAAGTCCAGCTTTAAAAGCACAAATTCTTTATTTGGTTGGTAACATTGATGAATACATTCATAAGACCATGCCAAGCAGCCCTGGATGCATCCGTTAGATAGAAAACCATACTTATTTTGATGCACCAAAGAGGGAATAATTTTCCGTGACCTATTGGGAATCAGCTTGGTAATGATTTTCAGGGTGCAATTGATGAGTGAAATGGACCTGAAGCCATTGGGGTATGCTGCAGATTCTTTTTTGGGATGAGGGCAATGAATGAGTAGTTGATACTCTGGGATATTGATTGTCCCCTTGTGAAAATCATCAATAAGCTTGTAAAAATCTGGAGCCACAATATCCCAAAGCTTTAAGCAATGTTGCATTAAAACCATCGCGTCCTAGTGATTTATCTGCTGGTATCTTTTTAACCACATCATCAGTTTCCTCCTTAGAGAAATGTATTTCTAATTCAGACAGACCTGCATTCTGATGTAGTAGTTTATGCAGAAGTAATGGATTATTAGGTTTTTTGGTGGTACCCAATCTTTGTTTGACAGCTTTGAACATAATAGCAACCTTAGCTTGATGATCATGGTGCTCTTGATCTCCTTCATCTTTCAGTATTGCAATATGATTGTTTTTGTGCTTGATAGTAGCTCTTGCCTGAAAGTATTTAGTATTGGCTTCATCCATCTTAATCCACCTGATAATGGCTCTTTATTTCCAATATATCCTTTGTTGTTCATTGATATTACTTAGGTGCTCAATGAGAATCTTTCTGCCATTGAACTCTTCAATTGTTAAATCTCTATATTCCTCCATAATGTCATAACAAAGAATCATGAAGTTTGTGTCTCTGATGGTTTCCTTCAGATTGGAGATAGTTCTAGCCAAATTTTGAGCCTCTTTCCGAGTCTTTTAAATTTAGCTGCTACTCCCTCTGTAAACTAATATAAGAGCATTTAGGTCACTACTTGAGTGCTCTAAACGCTCTTATATTAGTTTACAGAGGGAGTATGTTTTTAGCACTGTCTGCCTCCTGAACTTCTTGTTCCCAAATTTGCTTAACCACATCTATGAATTGACTGTGCTGCAACCATAAATTCTCAAATCGAACAGTTGTGCTTTAGGTATGGTGGTACAAATTTTAATAAGGACTGGAATATGATCAGATGTGGTTTTAGCAAGAGGTATGACCATGGTGGAAGGAAATGAAAGGGTCCATGCTTCAGAGGTGAAGCACCACTCCAATTTCTCAAGAAGTGGAGCTTCCTGCATGTTGCTCCAGGTGTAGCTTATGCATTTAAGTGGGATCTCAACCAAGTCTTGTTCGTTGATTGCTTCATTAAACAAAATCATGTCATTAATATTGCCACCTTCTTTGATTCTATTGTGACGATACCTGGCATAGTTAAAATCTCCTAGTATAATCCAATTTACATCATCATGAATTTGGAAATTTTGAAACCAATTAAGGAATTCAAGCCTAGCCTCATGTTGACAAGGACCATAAACATTAGTGAGGATCCATGTAGTTCCTGAAAGAGTGCAGATGAATTTGATGGAAAAAGAGAAGTCATTGTGGTGGAAGACTTGCCCATAGAAAAGATTTTCATTCCATTCTACAAGGAGCCCCCCAGATGCACCAATAGATGGTAGAAACTCAAATTTGGCAATGCTCTTAGGACAGAACTTTCTTATGTAGGAGGACCAAATGACTCTCTTTTAGTTTCTTGCAAGTATAAGATAGAACCGATAGATTCTTCAGTTTTATTGGAGATAGCATCCCATTTCTTGGGGTCATTGATGCCCCCGATATTCCAGTTTAACATATTCCAATTCTAGCCATGATCAAATATCAAATGGATCTGGAAGATACAATGATAGAATAACTAGAACTGATATCTTAACTTATACCACATACTGGCATCATAGATTTCGATCCCAAAAGAACAAGGTGACATACAGTTACCCAACTCCACAACCACATCTTGTACTGATCATGCATCATTACAAGTAAAACAATTAGTTCTGGCTCTTATTAAGTCCCTTGACCACTTTCTTTCCCTCCTTTGCTATGCTGCTAGTCCTGGTCATCTTGCTTTTGGTGATGAGCTTTTCCTCAGTAGTGTCTTGAGTATTCACCTTGCAGAAAGAAGTGTTAAGATTTTTAACAACTCTTGCAGGTAGGGGTGGAGGAAAAGTATGATGAGTTAAGCATCCTTTATCCATGCAAACTTGTTTTTAAAATCCTTTATTGATTTGTTGGAGTCTACAACTCCTTCTACCTCTGTTTCCACCAGTGGCCCTTTTTCCTTTCTCTTTCTATTCTGATGGAGAGCTGAGGTGGATGAAGTAGTAGCATCCTGTGAAGCCTCTTTAGAGGTAGGTGTGTTTTCCTGACCCTGTAATACATCCAAAAGGCAAGATAAGCTCTGGTTGACAGGGGATAACTCTGGAATGGCAAATGGCATGAAATTATCATTTTCATTATTCTATGTAGTAATCTCCAAACTTTAGAGTTGATGAATTTCTTACCCCAACCAAATTTATGAGTCGATAGAAGGGTGACAGAGAGAAAATTGTTCCAATCCATAGGAAACTGAATAATTTATTTGTTGTCTTTATTTGGAGCAAAATTCTTGTTCCAAATAAAAACACCTTATTTACCCAGCAGCTCCTCCACGGGTGCATCTAGATTGACATTACTTTTAATAGACTAAGCAACAACACCTATCTCTGCAGATAGATTGTGGTTACTGTTCTTTACATAAACTGGGTCAGGAAATCCAGGTGGAGCTGAGGCATCTCAGAGAGAATCACCTTCTGCATTAGCCAGTGGGTTAACAAACATAGGAACTAATGCTTCAGAGTTCTGAATTTTATCTTGCCCAATGAGGACCAGAGGATCTTATCTCTCAACAATTATTGTGGAATCCTTGGTGACTGCATTCATGGTATGCTCTACAATGTTTGTAGTGTTTTGAGCAATCTCACTGCCCATACCCAAGAGAGCATTGTCTTTGTTGATTGCAGTAGCCTCAACTGGTGTAACAACATGCTTATCTGAGAGGATATTCTGAAATTTTACAGAAGAATCACTTCTTGCTCCATAGGATCTTCAGTGTAGAAAATATGATTAGTGGATGGTTGTCTCTGTATAGCTAAAAGTTTGAAGTCCTCTAATGGTGGCTCAGCACTTCCTGCAACAACTTAGAAGTCCATAGTAGGAGGTAGCTAGGCCAAAATGGGATCAATATGCACCTGGTGGTCTAGTGGTCCAATAGCAGTATTCAAATCTGGCAGGGCTGGTAGGTTTGGCGCCAAAGGCCCATTAGCTGAAGTTGTTGTCTCTGCACTGTTGTTGGGTGGTTTCTCAGAAACTGATGAGGGCTATTTTTATGCGGTGCATTGTTGATAGGTGGTTCCTCAGAAACCGCATTAAAGTAGTCAGAAATAGCCCTGATTATGTTTCTCAAAAATCACATGCACATCTATAAACTGATGAGGGCTATTTCTGACTAGCTCATGTGTGTCAAAGATGATGTTAAGCTTGACATAAGCTTGGCCAAATGGACACGGAGAGATCTCAGAAAATCCCAGATGCTTAACTCCCGTGAGAAAGTCAGATAGTACCTCTCTGATGATGTTGAACTACACTAGCAGATGATACGTCCATGTTGCATCATGCTTTTATATCGATATTTATTGCATTATGGGCTGTTATTACACATTATGTCACAATACTTATGCCTTTTCTCTCTTATTTTACAAGGTTTACATGAAGAGGGAAAATGTCGGCAGCTGGAATTCTGGGCTAGAAAAGGAGCAAATATTAGAGACCTATTTGCACAACTGCAGAAGTCCTGAAACTCCAGAAAGTCAGTTTTGGAATATATTAAAAATATTGGGCGAAGAAAGCACCAGAGGGGGGCCACCCACCATCCACGAGGGTGGAGGGCGCGTCCCCCTGCCTCGTGGGCCACCTGGCAGCCCCCCGATGCCCATCTTCTGGTATAAGGTATCTTTCGCCCTGAAAAAAAATCAGAAGGAAGCTTTCGGGACGAAGCACCGCCATCTCGAGGCGGAACCTAGGCAGAACCAATCTAGGGCTCCAGCGGAGCTGTTCTGCCGGGGAAACATCCCTCCGGGAGGGGGAAATCGTCACCATCGTCATCACCATTGATCCTCTCATTGGGAGGGGGTCAATCTCCATCAACATCTTCACCAGCACCATCCCTTCTCAAACCCTAGTTCATATCTTGTATCCGATCTTTGTCTCAAAACCTCAGATTGGTACATGTGGGTTGCTAGTAGTGTTGATTACTCCTTGTAGTTGATGCTAGTTGGTTTATTCGGTGGAAGATCATATGTTCAGATCCTTTATGCATATTAATACCCCTCTGATTATGAACATGAATATGATTTGTGAGTAGTTACGTTTGTTCCCGAGGACATGGGAGAAGTATTGTTATAAGTAGTCATGTGAATTTGGTATTCGTTCGATATTTTGATGAGATGTATGTTTTCTTTCCTCTAGTGGTGTTATGTGAACGTCGACTACATGACACTTCACCATTATTTGGGCCTAGGGGAAGACATTGGGAAGTAATAAGTAGATGATGGGTAGCTAGAGTGACAGAAGCTTAAACCCTAGTTTATGCGTTGCTTCATAAGGGGCTGATTTGGATCCACATGTTTCATGCTATGGTTAGGTTTACCTTAATTCTTCTTTTGCAGTTGTGGATGCTTGCGAGAGGGGTTAATCATAAGTGGAATGCTTGTCCAAGGAAGGGCAGTACCCAAGCACCTATCCACCCACATATCAAATTATAAAAGTAGCGAACGCGAATCATATGAGCATGATGAAAACTAGCTTGACGATAATTCCCATGTGTCCTCGGGAGCGCTTTCCTTTATATAAGAGTTTGTCCAGGCTTTTCCTTTGCTAAAAAAAGGATTGGGCCACCTTGCTGCACATTATTTACTTTTGTTACTTGACACCCGTTACGAATTACCTTATCACAAAACTATCCATTACAGATAATTTCAGTGCTTGCAGAGAATACCTTACTGAAAACTGCTTGTCATTTCCTTCTGCTCCTCGTTGGGTTCAACACTCTTACTTATCGAAAGGACTATGATAGATCCCCTATACTTGTGGGTCATCAAGACTCTTTTCTGGCGCCGTTGCCGGGGAATGAAGCGCCTTTGGTAAGTGGAATTTGGTAAGGAAAATTTTATATAGCGTGCTCAAATTTACTGTTACTTGTTACTATGGAAAATAATCCTTAGAGGGGCTTGTTCGGGGTATCTTCACCCCGACCAGTAGAGCAAAGAGTTGCTCCTCAACCTATTGAACCTACTGAAAATGTTTACTTTGAAATTCCTTCGGGTATGATGGAGAAACTGCTAGCTAATCCTTTTACAGGAGATGGAACATTACATCCCGATATGCACCTAATCTATGTGGATGAAGTTTGTGGATTATTTAAGCTTGCAGGTATGCCCGAGGATGTTATCAATAAGAAGGTCTTCCCTTTATCTTTGAAGGGAAAGGCATTGACATGGTTTAGGCTATGTGATGATATTGGATCATGGAACTACAACAGATTGAAATTGGAATTTCATCAGAAGTTTTATCATATGAATTTGGTTCATCGTGATCGTAATTATATATATATAATTTTTATCCTCACGAAGGAGAAAGTATCGCTAAAGCTTCGGGGAGTATTAAGTCAATGTTATATTCATGCCCCAATCGTGAGCTCCCAAGAGAAATTATTATTCAAAGATTTTACGCTCAACTTTCTCTCAATAATCGCTCCACGCTCGATACTTCTTGTACTAGTTCTTTTATGATGAAGACCATTGAATTCAAATGGGATTTATTGGAAAGAATTAAACGCAACTCTGAAGATTGGGAATTCGATGAAGGTAAGGAGTCAGGTATAACTCCTAACTTTGATTGTGTCAAATCTTTTATGGATATCGATGCTTTTCGTGAATTTAGCACTAAATATGGACTTGACTCTGAGATAGTAGCTTATTTCTGTGAATCATTTGCTACTCATGTTAATCTCCCTAAGGATAAGTGGTTTAAATATCATCCTCCCATTGAAGTAAAAGTAGTTGAACCTATTAAAGTTGAAGAAAAGACTATCACTTGTAATGTTGATCCTATTGTTCCTACCGCTTATATTGAAAAACCACCTTTCCCTTATAGAATTAAGGATCATGCTAAAGCTTCAACTGTGGTTCGTAACAGTAATGCTAGAACATCTACACCCTTTGAGCAAATTAAAGTTGAACCTAGTATTGCTAGGCCCACTAAGGCCCATTAAGTTCCCGGGGTTCCAAGAACCTCCGGTACTCAATAAAATCCGATTTCACCGGAACACTTCCGATATCCAAACATAGGCTTCCAATATATCAATCTTCATGTCTCGACCATTTCAAGACTCCTCGTCATGTCCGTGATCACATCTGGGACTCCGAACAACCTTCGGTACATCAAAACATATAAAATCATAATATAACTGTCATCATAACGTTAAGCGTGCGGACCCTATGGGTTCGAGAACTATGTAGACATGACCGAGACACGTCTCCGGTCAATAACCAATAGCGGAACCTGGATGCTCATATTGGCTGCCGCATATTCTACGAAGATCTTTATCGGTCAGACCGCATAACAACATACGTTGTTCCCTTTGTCATCGGTATGTTATTTGCCCGAGATTCGATCGTTGGTATCTCAATACCTAGTTCAATCAGGTTACCGGCAAGTCTCTTTACTCGTACCGTAATACATCATCCCGCAACTAACTCATTAGTTGCAATGCTTGCAAGGCTTAAGTGATGTGCATTACCGAGAGGGCCCAGAGATACCTCTCCGACAATCGGAGTGACAAATCCTAATCTCGAAATACGCCAACCCAACAAGTACCTTCGGTGACACCTAGAGAACCTTTATAATCACCCAGTTACGTTGTGACGTTTGGTAGCACACAAAGTGTTCCTCCGGTAAACGGGAGTTGCATAATCTCATAGTCATAGGAACATGTATAAGTCATGAAGAAAACAATAGCAACATACTAAACGATCATGTGCTAAGCTAACGGAATGGGTCATGTCAATCACATCATTCTCCTAATGATGTGATCCCGTTAATCAAATGGCAACTCATGTCTATGGCTAGGAAACATAACCATCTTTGATCAACGAGCTAGTCAAGTAGAGGCATACTAGTGACAATCTGTTTGTCTATGTATTCACGCATGTATTATGTTTCCTGTTAATATAATTCTAGCATGAATAATAAACATTTATCATGATATAAGGAAATAAATAATAACTTTATTATTGCCTCTAGGGCATATTTCCTTCAGTCTCCCACTTGCACTAGAGTCAATAATCTAGATTACACAGTAATGATTCTAACACCCATAGAGCCTTAGTGTTGATCATGTTTTGCTCGTGGAAGAGGCTTAGTCAATGGGTCTGCAACATTCAGATCTGTATATATCTTGCAAATTTCTATGTCTCCCACCTGGACTAGATCCCGGATGGAATTGAAGCATCTCTTGATGTGCTTGGTTCTCTTGTGAAATCTGGATTCCTTCTCCATGGCAATTGCACCAGTATTGTCACAAAAAATTTTCATTGGACCCGATGCACTAGGTATGACACCTAGATCGGATATGAACTCCTTCATCCAGACTCCTTCATTTGCTGCTTCTGAAGCAGCTATGTACTCCGCTTCACACGTAGATCCCGCCACGACGCTTTGTTTAGAACTGCACCAACTGGGAGCTCCACCGTTCAATGTAAACACGTATCCGTTTTGCGATTTAGAATCATCCGGATTAGTGTCAAAGCTTTCATCAACGTAAACATCTACGATGAGCTCTTTGTCACCTCCATAAACGAGAAATATATCCTTAGTCCTTTTCAGGTATTTCAGGATGTTCTTGACCGCTGTCCAATGATCCACTCCTGGATTACTTTGGTACCTCCCTGTTAGACTTATAGCAAGGCACACATCAGGTCTGGTACACATCATTGCATACATGATAGAGCCTATTGCTGAAGTATAGGGAACATCCTTCATCTTCTCTCCATCTTCTGCAGTGGTCGGGCATTGAGTCTTACTCAACTTCACACCTTGTAACACAGGCAAGAACCCTTTCTTTGCTTGATCCATTTTGAACTTCTTAAAAACTTTGTCAAGGTATGTGCTTTCTGAAAGTCCAATTAAGCGTCTTGATCTATCTCTATAGATCTTGATGTCCAATATGTAAGCAGCTTCACCGAGGTCTTTCATTGAAAAACTCTTATTCAAGTATCCCTTTATGCTATCCAGAAATTCTATATCATTTCCAATCAGCAATATGTCATCCACATATAATATCGAAATGCTCTGAGCTCCCACTCACTTTCTTGTAAATCTGAGGCTTCTCCAAAAGTGTGTACAAAACCAAATGCTTTGATCACACTATCAAAGCGTTTATTCCAACTCGAGAGGCTTGCACCAGTCCATAAATGGATCATTGGAGCTTGCACACTTGGTTAGCTCCTTTGGATTGACAAAACCTTCCGGTTGCATCATATACAACTCTTCTTCCGGAAATCCATTCAGGAATGTAGTTTTGACATCCATTTGCCAAATTTCATAATCATAATATGCGGCAATTGCTAACATGATTCGGACAGACTTAAGCATCGCTACGGGTGAGAAGGTCCCATCGTAGTCAATCCTTGAACTTATCAAAACCTTTCGCGACAAGTCGAGCTTTGTAGATGATAACATTACCGTCGGCGTCGGTCTTCTTCTTGAAGATCCATTTATTCTCAATTGCTTGCCGATCATCGGGCAAGTCAACCAAAGTCCACACTTTGTTCTCATACATGGATCCCATCTCAGATTTCATGGCCTCAAGCCATTTTGCGGAATCTGGGCTCACCATCGCTTCTCCATAGTTCGTAGGATCGTCATGGTCTAGTAACATAACTTCCAGAACAGGATTACCGTACCACTCTGGTGCGGATCTTACTCTGTTTGACCTACGAGGTTCAGTAACAACTTGATCTGAAGTTTCATGATCATCATCATTAACTTCCTCACTAATTGGTGTAGGTGTCGTAGAAACCGGTTTATGCGATGAACTACTTTCCAATAAGGGAGCAGGTACAGTTACCTCATCAAGTTCTACTTTCCTCCCACTCACTTCTTTCGAGAGAAACTCCTTCTCTAGAAAAACTCCGAATTTAGCAACAAAAGTCTTGCCTTCGGATTTGTGATAGAAGGTGTACCCAACAGTCTCCTTTGGGTATCCTATGAAGACACATTTCTCCGATTTGGGTTCGAGTTTATCAGGTTGAAGCTTTTTCACATAAGCATCGCAGCCCCAAACTTTAAGAAACGACAACTTTGGTTTCTTGCCAAACCATAGTTCATAAGGCGTCGTCTCAACGGATTTTGATGGTGTCCTATTTAACGTGAATGCAGCCGTCTCTAAAGCATAACCCCAAAACGATAGCGGTAAATCAGTAAGAGACATCATAGATCGCGCCATATCAAGTAAAGTACGATTACGACGTTCGGACACACCATTACGCTGTGGTATTACGGGTGGCGTGAGTTGCGAAACTATTCTGCATTGTTTCAAATGTAGACCAAACTCGTAACTCAAATATTCTCCTCCAGGATCAGATGTAGAAACTTTATTTTCTTGTTACGATGATTTTCAACTTCACTCTGAAATTCTTTGAACTTTTCAAATGTTTCGGACTTATGTTTCATTAAGTAGATATACCCATATCTGCTTAAATCATCTGTGAAGGTGAGAAAATAACGATATCCTCCACAAGCCTCAACATTCATCGGACCACATACATCTGTATGTATGATTTCCAACAAATTTGTTGCTCTCTCCATAGTACCGGAGAACGGCATTTTAGTCGTCTTGCCCATGAGGCACGGTTCGCAAGTACCAAGTGATCCATAATCAAGTGGTTCCAAAAGTCCATCAGTATGGAGTTTCTTCATGCGCTTTACAACGATATGACCCAAACGGCAGTGCCACAAATAAGTTGCACTATCGTTATCAACTCTGCATATTTTGGCTTCAACATTATGAATAAGTGTATCACTACTATCGAGATTCAATAAAAATAGACCACTCTTCAAGGGTGCATGACCATAAAAGATATTACTCATATAAATAGAACAACCATTATTCTCTGATTTAAATGAATAACCGTCTCGCATCAAACAAGATCTAGATATAATGTTCATGCTCAACGCTGGCACCAAATAACAATTATTTAGGTCTAATTCTAATCCCGAAGGTAAATGTAGGGGTAGCGTGCCGACCGCGATCACGTCGACTTTGGAACCATTTCCCACGCGCATCGTCACCTCGTCCTTAGCCAATCTTTGCATAATCTGTAGCCCCAATTTCGAGTTGCAAATATTAGCAACAGAACCGGTATCAAATACCCAGGTGCTACTGCGAGCATTAGTAAGGTACACATCAATAATATGTATATCACATATACCTTTGTTCACCTTGCCATCCTTCTTATCCCCCAAATACTTGGGGCAGTTCCGCTTCCAAAGACTACCGCTTGCGGTAGAAGCACTCGATCTCGTGCTTAGGTCCAAACTTGGGTTTCTTCTCCCGAGCAGACAACTTGCTTGCTGTTCTTCTTGAAGTTCCTTCTTCTTCCCTTTGCCCTTTTCTTGAAACTGGTGGTCTTATTGACCATCAACACTTGATGCTCCTTCTTGATTTCTACCTCCGCAGCCTTTAGCATTGCGAAGATCTCGGGAATCGTCTTATCCATCCCTTGCATGTTATAGTTCATCACGAAGCTCTTGTAGCTTGGTGGCAGTGATTGAAGAATTCTGTCAATGACGCTATCATCCGGAAGATTAACTCCCAGTTGAAATAGTGATTATTATACCCAGACATCTTGTATATGCTCACTGACAGAACTATTCTCCTCCATCTTGCAGCTATAGAACTTATTGGAGACTTCATATCTCTTAGTCCAGGCATTTGCTTGAAATATTAACTTCAACTCCTGGAACATCTCATATGCTCCATGACGTTCAAAACATCGTTGAATTCCCGGTTCTAAGTCGTAAAGCATGGCACATTGAACTATCGAGTAGTCATCGCCTTTGCTCGCTTGGCGTTCTTAACGTCGTCGATTGCATCAATGACGAGGTTCGCACCCAGCGGTGCTTCCAGGATGTAATTCTTCTGTGCAGCAATGAGGATAATCCTCAAGTTACGAACCCAGTCCATGTAATTGCTGCCATGATCTTTCAACTTTGCTTTCTCAAGGAACGCATTAAAAATTCAACGGAACAACAACACGGGCCATCTATCTACAATCAACATAGACTAGCAAGATACTATCAGGTACTAAGTTCATGATAAATTTAAGTTTAATTAATCATATTACTTAAGAACTCCCACTTAGATAGACATCCCTCTAATCCTCTAAGTGATCACGTGATCCAAATCAACTAAACCATGTCCGATCATCACATGAGATGGAGTAGTTTCAATGGTGAACATCACTATGTTGATCATATCTACTATATGATTCACGCTCGACCTTTCGGTCTCCATGTTCCGAGGCCATATCTGTTATATGCTAGGCTCGTCAAGTTTAACCTGAGTATTCCGCATGTGCAACTATTTTGCACCCGTTGTATTTGAACGTAGAGCCTATCACACCCGATCATCACGTGGTGTCTCAGCACAAAGAACTTTCGCAACGGTGCATACTCAGGGAGAACACTTATAGTTTGATAATTTAGTGAGGGATCATCTTATAATGCTACCGTCAATCAAAGCAAGATAAGATGCATAAAAAGATAAACATCAAATGCAATCAATATAAGTGATATGGTATGGCCATCGTCATCTTGTGCTTGTGATCTCCATCTCCGAAACACCGTCATGATCACCATCGTCACCGGCGCGACACCTTGATCTCCATCGTAGCATCGTTGTCGTCTCGCCAATCTTATGCTTCTACGACTATCGCTACCGCTTAGTGATAAAGTAAAGCATTACAGGGCGATTGCATTGCATACAACAAAGCGACAACCATATGGCTCCTGCCAGTTGCCGATAACTCGGTTACAAAACATGATCATCTCATACAATAAAATTTAGCATCATGTCTTGGCCATATCACATCACAACATGCCCTGCAAAAAAAAGTTAGATGTCCTCTACTTTGTTGTTGCAAGTTTTACGTGGCTGCTACGGGCTTAGCAAGAACCGTTCTTACCTACGCATCAAAACTACAACGATAGTTTGTCAAGTTGGTGCTGTTTTAACCTTCACAAGGACCGGGCGTAGCCACACTCGGTTCAACTAAAGTTGGAGAAACTGACACCCGCCAGCCACCTATGTGCAAAGCACGTCGGTAGAACCAGTCTCGCGTAAGCGTACGCGTAATGTCGGTCCGGGCCGCTTCATCCAACAATACCGCCGAACCAAAGTATGACATGCTGGTAAGCAGTATGACTTATATTGCCCACAAATCACTTGTGTTCTACTCGTGCATATGACGTCTATGCATAAAACCTGGCTCTGATGCCACTGTTGAGGAACATAGTAATTTCAAAAAAATTCCTACGCACACGCAAGATCATGGTGATGCATAGCAACGAGAGGGGAGAGTGTTGTCCACGTACCCTCGTAGACCGAAAGCGGAAGCGTTAGCACAACGCGGTTGATGTAGTCGTATGTCTTCACGATACGACCGATCAAGTACCGATCGTACGGCACCTCCGAGTTCAGCACACGTTCAACCCGATGATGTCCCTCGAACTCCGATCCAGCCAAGTGTTGAGGGAGAGTTTTGAAAGTGCAACTATCCCTAGGTGGTTTTGGTAATTCATAACAACATATAGCTCATTGAGCTAATGCTATTCCAAGACAAATATTTCAGGAAAGTCAATGAATGGCATGGCATGGATGATGAAAGTGGATCCCTCAAAACATCAAGGACAAAGGATTGGCTCAAGCTCAAAAGCTCAAGACTCTACATTTTACATTTTAGTGATCCAAGATCATATTGAGTCTATAGGAAAAGCCAATACTATCAAGGAGAGATGAGGTGTTGTTTAATGAGCCTTTTGCTTCATGTGCTTAGTGATATGCTCCAAAACCCTCCACTACTTTATCACATCCACATATGACCTAAACCTAAAGTCAAACTCGGCCCTACCGATTCTTTCTATCCGGCGCCACCGAGTTCAGATGTCATAGCCACTGCCACAAACCCTAGGCAAATCGGTCTCACCGATAGGGATCTCGGTCTCACCGAGATGGGATTGTAATCTCTCAGTTTCCCTTTCATAACTTTTCGGTCTCACCGAAAGAGCGAATCGGTCCCACCGAGATTACAATGTAAACTCTCTGTTTCCCTTTTGTAACTTTTCGGTCTCACCGAAAGAGCAAATCGGTCCCACCGAGTTTACCTGACCAACTCTCTGGTTAGATAATTACCAAATTTGGTCTCACCGAGTTTGTGTAATCGGTCTCACCGAGATTACGTTATGCCCTAACCCTAACCATATCGGTCCTACCGAGTTGCATGTCAGTCCCACCGAAAACCCTAACGGTCACTAGGTTTACTAAATCGGTCTGACCGAGTTTGTTGATCCGGTCCCACCGAGTTTGGTAAATTGTGTGTAACGGTTAGATTTTGTGTGGAGGCTATTTATACCCCTCCACCTCCTCTTCATTCGTGGAGACAGCAATCAGAACAAACCTACACTTCCAACTTACCAGTTCTGAGAGAGAACCACATACTCATGTGTTGAGGCCAAGATATTCCATTCCAACCATATGAATCTTGATCTCTAGCCTTCCCCGAGTTGCTTTCTACTCAAATCTTCTTTCCACCAGATCCAAATCCTATGAGAGAGAGTTGAGTATTGGGGAGACTATCATTTGAAGCACAAGAGCAAGGAGTTCATCATCAACACACCATTTGTTACTTCTTGGAGAGTGGTGTCTCCTAGATTGGCTAGGTGTCACTTGGGAGCCTCCGACAAGATTGTGGAGTTGAACCAAGGAGTTTGTAAGGGCAAGGAGATCGCCTACTTCGTGAAGATCTACCGCTAGTGAGGCAAGTCCTTCGTGGGCGGCGGCCATGGTGGGATAGACAAGGTTGCTTCTTCGTGGACCCTTCGTGGGTGGAGCCCTCCGTGGACTCGCGCAACCGTTACCCTACGTGGGTTGAAGTCTCCATCAACGTGGATGTACGATAGCACCACCTATCGGAACCACGACAAAAACATCCGTGTCTCCAATTGTGTTTGAATCCTCCAAACCCTTCCCTTTACATTCTTGCAAGTTGCATGCTTTATTTTCCGCTGCCTATATACTCTTTGCATGCTTGCTTGAATTGCGTGATGATTGCTTGAATTGTTCAAAGATAGCTAAAATCTGCCAAAGTCTAAAATTGGGAAAAGGCATAGCTTTTAATTGGTCAAGTGGTCTAATCACCCCCCCCCCTCTAGACATACTTCAAGGTCCTACAAGTTTCGTCAGCACGACGGTGTGGTGACGATGTTGATGTTCTACCGACACAGGGCTTTGCCTAAGCACTGCTACAGTATTATCGAGGTGGACTATGGTGGAGGGGGGCACCGCACACGGCTAAAAGATCAACTGATCAATTGTGTGTCTATGGGGTGCCCCCTGCCCCCGTATATAAAGGAGCAAGGGGGTGCGGCTGGCCATGGGAGAGGCGCGCCGGGAGGAGTCCTACTCCCACCGGGAGTAGGACCCCCCCCCTTCCTAGTTGGATTAGGACTTGGGAGGGGGAAGGAGTGGAGGAGAAGAAGGAAGGGGGGCGCCGCCCCCTCTCCTTGTCCTATTCGGACTGGGGGGTAGGGGCACGCGGCCCAGCCCTAGCCGCCTCTCCTCTCTTCCACCTAGGCCCACTAAGGCCCATTAAGTTCCCGGGGGGTTCCGGTAACCTCCCGGTACTCCGGTAAAATCCCGATTTCACTCGGAACACTTCCGATATCCAAACATAGGCTTCCAATATATCAATCTTCATGTCTCGACCATTTGAGACTCCTCGTCATGTCCGTGATCACATCCGGACTCGAACAACCTTCAGACATCAAAACATATAAACTCATAATATAACTGGCATCGTAACGTTAGCGTGCGGACCCTACGGGTTCGAGAACTATGTAGACATGACCGAGACCGTCTCCGGTCAATAACCAATAGCGGAACCTGGATGCTCATATTGGCTCCCACATATTCTCGAAGATCTTTATCGGTCGAGACCGCATAACAACATCGTTGTTAAGCTTTGTCATCGGTATGTTACTTTCCCGAGATTCGATCGTTGGTATCTCAATACCTAGTTCAATCAGGTTACCGGCAAGTCTCTTTACTCGTACCGTAATACATCATCCTGCAACTAACTCATTAGTTGCAATGCTTGCAAGGCTTAAGTGATGTGCATTACTGAGAGGGCCCAGAGATACCTCTCCGACAATCGGAGTGACAAATCCTAATCTTGAAATACGCCAACCCAACAAGTACCTTCGATGACACCTGTAGAGCACCTTTATAATCACCTAGTTACGTTGTGACGTTTGGTAGCACACAAAGTGTTCCTCTGGTAAACGGGAGTTGCATAATCTCATAGTCATAGGAACATGTATAAGTCATGAAGAAAACAATATCAACATACTAAACGATCGTGTGCTAAGCTAACGGAATGGGTCATGTCAATCACATCATTCTCCTAATGATGTGATCCCGTTAATCAAATGACAACTCATGTCTATGGCTAGGAAACATAACCATCTTTGATCAACGAGCTAGTCAAGTAGAGGCATACTAGTGACAATCTATTTGTCTATGTATTCACACATGTATTATGTTTCCTGTTAATACAATTCTAGCATGAATAATAAACATTTATCATGATATAAGGAAATAAATAATAACTTTATTGTTCCCTCTAGGGCATATTTCCTTCACAAGCGAGGTCTAAGCTTGGGGGAGTTGATACATCCATTTTGAATCATGCTTTTATATCGATATTTATTGCATTATGGGCTGTTATTACACATTATGTCACAAGACTTATGCCTTTTCTCTCTTATTTTACAAGGTTTACATGAAGAGGGAGAATGCCGGCAGTTGGAATTCTGGGCTGGAAAAGGAGCAAATATTAGAGACCTATTCTGCACAACTACAAAAGTCCTGAAACTCCACGAAAGTCAGTTTTGGAATATATGAAAAATATTGGGCGAAGAAAGCACCAGAGGCGGGCCACCCACCGTCCACGAGGGTGGAGGGCGCGCCCCCTACCTCGTGGGCCACCTGGCAGCCCCCCGATGCCCATCTTCTGGTATAAGGTGTCTTTCACCCTGGAAAAAATCAAAAGGAAGCTTTCGGGATGAAGCGCCGCCGTCTCGAGGCAGAACCTGGGCAGAACCAATCTAGGGCTCCGGCGGAGCTGTTCTGCCGGGGAAACATCCCTCTGGGAGGGGGAAATCGTCACCATCGTCATCACCACCGATCCTCTCATCGGGAGGGGGTCAATCTCCATCTTCACCAGCACCATCTCTTCTCAAACCCTAGTTCATCTGTTGTATCTGATCTTTGTCTCAAAACCTCAGATTGGTACATGTGGGTTGCTAGTAGTGTTGATTACTCCTTGTAGTTGATGCTAGTTGGTTTATTCGGTGGAAGATCATATGCTCAGATCCTTTATGCATATTGATACCCCTCTGATTATGAACATGAATATGATTTGTGAGTAGTTACGTTTGTTCCTGAGGACATGGGAAAAGTCTTGTTATAAGTAGTCATGTGAATTTGGTATTCGTTCAATATTTTGATGAGATGTATGTTGTCTTTCCTCTAGTGGTGTTATGTGAACGTCGACTACATGACACTTCACCATTATTTGGGCCTAGGGGAAGGCATTGGGAAGTAATAAGTAGATGATGGGTTGCTAGAGTGATGAAGCTTAAACCCTAGTTTATCGTTGCTTCGTAGGGGCTGATTTGGATCCACATGTTTCATGCTATGGTTAGGTTTACCTTAATTCTTCTTTCATAGTTGCGGATGCTTGCAAGAGGGGTTAATCATAAGTGGGATGCTTGTCCAAGGAAGGGCAGTACCCAAGCACCGGTCCACCCACATATCAAATTATCAAAGTAAAGAACGCGAATCATATGAGCATGATGAAAGCTAGCTTGACGATAATTCCCATGTGTCCTCGGGAGCGCTTTCCTTTATATAAGAGTTTGTATAGGCTTGTCCTTTGCTATGAACAGGATTGGGCCACCTTGCTGCACCTTTTTTACTTTTGTTACTTGTTACCCGTTATGAATTACCTTATCACAAAACTATCTGTTACCGATAATTTCAGTGCTTGCAGACAATACCTTACTAAAAACTACTTGCCATTTCCTTCCGCTCCTCGTTGGGTTCGACACTATTACTTATCAAAAGGACTACGATAGATCCCCTATACTTCTGGGTCATCAGCAGATTGGGCATCCGGAGGATAGTAGCAATTTCCCACGCCTCATGTGCTACCAGAACTGCTCCTGCCAAGATGTGGACTCGGGCTGGCCTGCCCGTGATACGTCTCCAATGTATCTATAATTTTTTATTGTTCCTTGCTATTAAAGTATCATTCTTGGATGTTTTATATTCATTTACTAGCAACTTTATATCATTTTTTGGGACTAACCTATTGACATAGTGCCCAATGCTAGTTGCTGTTTTCTGCTTGTTTTTCACTTCGGAGAATACCAATACCAAACGAAGTCCAAATTCCACGAAACTTTTTGGAGATTTTCTATGGATAGAAGACACCCAGGGAGCCAAACAAGTGCACCAGAGGAGGCCCATGGGGCCCACTAGGCACCAGGGCATGCTAGAAGGCCCAGGCGCGCCCTGGTGGGTAGTGGGTCCCATGGGAGGCTTCTCCACCGACTATTAGCTCTATAAATACTCTAAAATCCCCAAAAACCCTAGGGGAGTCGACGGAACACCATTCCAGCCGACACAAGTTCCAGAAGAACGAGACCCAATTTAGAGGCCTTTTCCGGCACTTTGCCGGAGGGGTCAACGAACACGGGGTGCTTTATCAACACCCTTTCCCCTCCGATGATGCGTGAGTAGTTTACTACAGACCTACTGGTTCGTAGGTAGTAGCTAGATGGCCTCTTCTCTCTTTTTGATCTTCAATACAATGTTCTCCTCGATGTCCTTGGAGATCTATTTGATGTAATGACTTTTTGTGGTGTGTTTGTTGGGATATGATGAATTGTGAGTTTATGATCAGATCTGTTCATGAATGTTATTCGACTCTTTGTTGAACTCTTTTATGTATGATTGTGATGGGTTCGATCTTGCGGTGCTCAATCTCAGTGACAGAAGGAGACATGACACGCATCTATAATTGCCAGTAAGGATAAAAAGATGGGGTCTATTACTACATGAATAGATCTTGTCTACATCATGTCAACGTTCTTAATGCATTACTCAGTTTTTCCATGAACTTAATAGACTAGATGCATGTTGGATAGTGGTCGATGTGTGGAGTAATAGTAGTAGATGCAGGCAGGAGTCGGTCTACTAATCTTGGATGTGATGCCTATATACATGATCATTGCCTTATATATCGTCATAATTATTTGCTCTTTTGTCAATTGCCCAACAGTAATTTGTTTACCCACCATATGATATTTTCTCGAGAGAAGCCTATAGTGAAATCTACGGCACCCGGGTCTATTTCCTATAATATTATCTTCGGATATATTAATCCAAAATTCCAAAAATACCTTGCTGCACTTTTTTTACTTATTTTTATTTTGTGTTTTTGCTAGATCTATTTATCCAATCTCATATAATTTAATCTATGTCACTACCGAGGAGGGATTGACAACCCCTCTTACGCGTTGGGTTGCAAGTTTTAGTTATTTGTGTGCAGGTACCATTTACATAGTGTTGCTTGGTTCTCCTACTGGATTGATAACCTTGGTTTAATAACTGATGGAAATACTTACCATTGTTGTGCTGCATCATCCTCTCCTATTCGGGGAAATACCAACGCAGATACAAGCAATCACGAAGAATTTCTGGCGCCATTGCCGGGGAGACATCATCAATATCTATCAGGTTACTAATCACAAATCTCATCTCCTTGCAATTTACTTTATTTGTCATTTGCCTCTCGTTTCCATCTCCCCCACTTCTAAAATGTTTTCAGAAAAACACAAAAATATTTGCCTTCATTTCGTTTTCCTTTTGCTCGTTTGATCTTTTGCTTGGGTGTGATCTTGTTTGCGCAGTCACGATGGCTCAAGAAAATACCAAATGGTGTGACTTTTCCAATACTAATAATAATGATTTTATTAGTATACCGATTGCTCTTCCCGCCACTAGTGCGGAGTATTATGATATTAATGCTGCTTTGTTGAATCTTGTTATGAAAGAGCAATTTTCCGGTACTCCTAATGAGGATGTCGCGTCCCATCTAAACACTTTCGTAGAATTGTGTGATATTCAAAGGAAAAATGATGTGGACAATGATATTGTGAAATTAAAATTGTTTCCTTTCTCTTTGCGGGATCGTGCAAAAATTTGGTTTTCATCTTTGCCTCGTAATAGTATTGATTCATGGGATAAGTGCAAAGATGCTTTTTTACTAAGTATTTTTGGCCCGCGAAAATTATCTCCCTTAGAAATCAAATCATGAATTGCAAGCAACTTGAGCATGAACATGTTTCGTAATCTTGGGAAAGAATGAAATTAATGCTAAGAAATTGTCCTACTCATGGTTTAAATATATGGATGATTAAACAGAATTTTTATGCAGGATTGAATTTTGTTTCTAGAAATCTTTTGGATTCCGCCGCGGGTGGTAATTTCATAGAGATTACTTTGGGTGAAGCTACTAAATTGTTAGATAATAGCATGGCAAACTATTCACAATGGCATACCAAAAGAGCACCTGCAAGTGGGAGACTGAAGGAAATATGCCCTAGAGGCAATAATAAAGTTATTATTTATTTCCTCATATCATGATAAATGTTTATTATTCATGCTAGAATTGTATTACCCGGAAACATAATACATGTGTGAATACATAGACAAACATAGTGTCACTAGTATGCCTCTACTTGACTAGCTCGTAAATCAAAGATGGTTAAGTTTCCTAACCATAGACATGAGTTGTCATTTGATTAACGGGATCACATCATTAGGAGAAGATGTGATTGACTTGACCCATTCCGTTAGCTTAGCACTTGATCGTTTAGTATGTTGCTATTGCTTTCTTCATGACTTATACATGTTCCTATGACTATGAGATTATGGAACTCCCGCTTACCGGAGGAACACTTTGTGTGCTACCAAACATCACGACATAACTGGATGATTATAAAGGTGCTCTACAGGTGTCTCCGAAGGTACTTGTTGATTTGACGTATTTCGAGATTAGGATTTGTCACTCCGATTGTCGGAGAGGTATCTCTAGGCCCTCTCGGTAATGCACATCACTATAAGCCTTGCAAGCAATGTAGCTAATGAGTTAGTTACGAGATGATGCATTACGTAACGAGTAAAGAGACGTGCCGGTAACGAGATTGAACTAGGTATTGGATACCGACGATCGAATCTCGGGCAAGTAACATACCGATGACAAAGGGAACAATGTATGTTGTTATGCGGTTTGACTGATAAAGATCTTCGTAGAATATGTAGGAGCCAATATGAGCATCCAGGTTTCGCTATTGGTTATTGACCGGAAATGTGTCTCGGTCATGTCTACATAGTTCCCGAACCCGTAGGGTCCGCACGCTTAAGGTTTCGTTGATAGTTTTATTATGAGTTTATGAGTTTTGATGTACCGAAGGTTGTTCGGAGTCTCGGATGTGATCACGGACTTGACAAGGAGTCTCGAAATGGTCGAGACATAAAGATCGATATATTGGACGACTATATTTGGACACCGAAAAGGTTCCGGGTGAGATTGGGACAATACTGGAGCTCCGGGAGGTTATCGGAACCCCCCGGGAGGTATATGGGCCTTATTGGGCCTTAGTGGAAAGGAGGGGAAAGGAGCAAGGGAGGGGGCGCCCCCCAAGCCCAATCCGAATTGGGAAGGGGGCCGGCCCCCCTTTCCTTCCTCCCTCCTTCCTCTTCCTTCCCTCTCCCTCTCCTAATAGGAAAGGGGGGAGTCCTACTCCCGGTGGGAGTTGGACTCCCCCTAAGCAGCGCCACCCCCTTGGCCGCCCCTCCTCCACTCCTTTATATACGGGGAGGGGGGCACCCCATAGACAACAATTGATCTCTTCATCCTTAGCCGTGTGCGGTGCCCCCCCCTCCACCATAGTTCTCCTCGATAATATTGTAGCAGTGCTTAGGCGAAGCCCTGCAACGGTAGAACATCAAGACCGTCACCACGCCGTCGTCTTGTGGAACTCTTCCCGATATTCTGCTGGATCGAGTGCGGGAACGTCATCGAGCTGAGCGTGTGCAAGAACTCGGAGGTGCCGTGGTTTGATGCTTGATCGGTCGGGCTGTGAAGACGTACGACTACATCAACCGCGTTGTGCTAATGCTTCCGCTTTCGGTCTACGAGGGTACGTGGACACACTCTCCCCTCTCGTTGCTATGCATCACCATGATCTTGCGTGTGCGTAGGAATTTTTTCGAAATTACTACGTTCCCCAACAGTGGTATCCGAGCCTAGGTTTTTATGCGTTGATGTTATATGCACGAGTAGAACACAAGTGAGTTGTGGGCGTTACAAGTCATACTGGTTACCAGCATGTCATACTTTGGTTCGGTGGTATTGTTGGATGAAGCGGCCCGGACCGACATTACGCGTACGCTTACGCGAGACTGGTTCTACCGACGTGCTTTGCACACAGGTGGCTGGCGGGTGTCAGTTTCGCCAACTTTAGTTGAAACGAGTGTGGCTACGCCCGGTCCTTGAGAAGGTTAAAACAGCACTAACTTGACGAACTATCGTTGTGGTTTTGATGCGTAGGTAAGAACGGTTCTTGCTCAGCCCGTAGCAGCCACGTAAAACTTGCTACAACAAAGTAGAGGACGTCTAACTTGTTTTTGCAGGGCATGTTGTGATGTGATATGGTCAAGACATGATGAGATATAAGTTGTTGTATGTGATGATCATGTTTTGTTGAAGTTATCGGCAACTGGCAGAAGCCTTATGGTTGTCTCTTTATTGCATAAGATGCAAGCGCTAAATAATTGCTTTACTTTATCGCTATGCCATAGCAATAGTTGCAAGAGCAATAGTTGGCGAGACGACCATGTGACGACACATTGATATAGATCAAGATGATGGAGATCATGATGTCATGCCGGTGACGATGAAGATCATGACGATGCTTTGGAGATGGAGATCAAAGGCACAAGATGATGATGGCCATATCATGTCACATATTTTGATTGCATATGATGTTTATCTTTTATACATCTTATTTTGCTTAGTTCGACGGTAGCTTTATAAGATGATCTCTCACTAAATTTCAAGATAAAAGTGTTCTCCCTGAGTATGCACTATTGCGAAAGTTCGTCGTGCCCAAACACC
This sequence comes from Aegilops longissima, assembly GCA_021605205.1. Taxonomy (NCBI): domain Eukaryota; kingdom Viridiplantae; phylum Streptophyta; class Magnoliopsida; order Poales; family Poaceae; genus Aegilops; species Aegilops longissima. The sequence continues at coordinate 395,849,684 of CM038676.1, forward strand.
ACGTGATGATTGGGTGTGATAAGCTCTACGTCCATCTACAACGGGTGCAAGCCAGTTTTGCACACGCAGAATACTCAGGTTAAACTTGACGAGCCTAGCATATGCAGATATGGCCTCGGAACCGAGACCAAAAGGTCGGCGTGAATCATATAGTAGATATGATCAACATAGTGATGTTCACCATTGAAAACTACTCCATTTCACGTGATGATCGGTTATGGTTTAGTTCATTTGGATCACGTGATCACTTAGATGATTAGAGAGATGTCTATCTAAGTGGGAGTTCTTAAGTAATATGATTAAATTGAACTTAAATTTATCATGAACTTAGTCCTGATAGTATTTTGCAAATTATGTTGTAGATCAATAGCTCGCGTTGTTGCTTCCCTATGTTTATTTTGATATGTTCCTAGAGAAAAACTATGTTGAAAGATGTTAGTAGCAATGATGCGGATTGGATCCGTGATCTGAGGATTATCCTCATTGCTGCACAGAAGAATTATGTCCTAGATGCACCGCTAGGTGACAGACCTATTGCAGGAGCAAATGCGGCGTTATGAGCGTTTGGCTAGCTCAATATGATGACTACTTGATAGTTTAGTGCACCATGCTTAACGGCTTAGAATCGGGACTTCAAAGACATTTTGAACGTCATGGACCATATGAGATGTTCCAGGAGTTGAAGTTAATATTTCAAGCAAATACCGAGTTGAGAGAGATGAAGTCTCCAACAAGTTCCATAGCTAAAAGATGGAGGAGAATAGCTCAAGCGGTGAGCATGTGCTCGATTATGCAGGTACTACAATCGCTTGAATCAAGTGGGAGTTAATCTTCCAGATAAAATAGTGATTGACAGAATTCTCTATTGACCATCACCAAGTTAGTAGAACTTCGTGATGAACTATAGTATGCAAGGGATGACGAAAACAATTCCCAAGCTCTTCGCAATGCTAAAATAGGCGAAGGTAGAAATCAAGAAAAACATCAAGTGTTGATGGTTGACAAGACCACTAGTTTCAAGAAAAGGGGCAAAGGGAAGAAGGGGAACTTCAAGAAGAACGACAAGCAAGTTGCTGCTCAAGTGAAGAAGCCCAAGTCTGGACCTAAGCCTGAGACTAAGTGCTTCTGCTGCAAAGGAACTGTTCACTGGAAGCGGAACTACCCCAAGTATTTGGCGGATAAGAAGGATGGCAAAGTGAACAAAGGTATATTTGATATACAGATTATTGATGTGTATTTTACTAGTGTTCGTAGCAACCCCTCGGTATTTGATACCGGTTCAGTTGCTAAGATTAGTAACTCGAAACAGGAGTTGCAGAATGAAGAGAGACTAGTTAAGGGTGAAGTGGCGATGTATGTTGGAAGTGGTTCCAAGATTGATATGATCATCATCGCACACTCCCTATACTTCCGGGATTAGTGTTGAACCTAAATTAAATGTTATTTAGTGTTTGCGTTGAGCATGAATATGATTGGATCATGTTTATTACAATACGGTTATTCATGTAAGTTAGAGAATAATTGTTGTTCTGTTTACATGAATAAAACCTTCTATGGTCATACACCCAATGAAAAAGGTTTGTTGGATCTCGATCGTAGTGATACACATATTCATAATATTGAAGCCAAAGATGCAAAGTTAATAATGATAGTGCAACTTATTTGTGGCACTGCCGTTTAGGTCATATTGGTGTAAAGCGCATGAAGAAACTCCATGCTGATGGGCTTTTGGAATCACTTGATGCTTGCGAACCATGCCTTATGGGCAAGATGACTAACACTCCGTTCTCCGGAACAATGGAGCGAGCAACTGACTTATTGGAAATAATACATACTGATGTATGCGATCCGATGAGTGTTGAGGCTCGCGGCAGGTATCGTTATTTTCTAACCTTCACAGATGATTTGAGCAGATATGGGTATATCTACTTGATGAAACATAAGTCTGAAACATTTGAAAAGTTCAAAGAATTTCAGAGTGAAGTGGAAAATCATCGTGACAAGAAAATAAGGTTTCTACGATCTGATCGCGGAGACAAATATTTGAGTTACCAGTTTGGTCTTCAAATTAAAACAATGTGGAATAGTTTCACAAATTCGTGCCACCTGGAACACCACAACATAATGGTCTGTCCGAACGTCATAACCGTACTTTATTGGATATAGTGCAATCTATGATGTTTCTTACCGATTTACCACTATAGTTTTGGGGTTATGCATTAGAGACAGCTACATTCACGTAAAAAGGGCACCATCTAAATTCGTTTGAGACGACACCGTATGAACTATGGTTTGGCAAGAAACCAAAGTTGTCATTTCTTAAAGTTTGGGGTTGCGATGCTTATAAGAAAAAGTTTCATCCTGATAAGCTCAAACCCAAATAGGAGAAATGTTTCTTCATAGGATACCCAGAGAGACAGTTGGGTACACCTTCTATCACAGATCCGAAGGCAAGATATTCGTTGCTAAGAATGGATCCTTTCTAGAGAAGGAGTTTCTCTCGAAAGAAGTGAGTTGGAGGAAAGTAGAACTTGATGAGGTAACTGTACCTGCTCCCTTATTGGAAAGTAGTTCATCACAGAAATCTGTTCCTATGACTACTACACCAATTAGTGAGGAAGCAAATGATGATGATCATGTAACTTCAGATCAAGTTACAACTAAACCTCGTAGGTAAACCAGAGTGGTACGGTAATCCTGTTCTGGAGCTCATGTTACTTGACCATGACGAACCTACGAACTATGAGGAAGCAATGATGAGCCCAGGTTCCGCGAAGTGGCTTGAGGCCATGAAATCTGAGATGGGATCCATGTATGAGAACAAAGTGTGGACTTTGGTTGACTTACCCGATGATCGGCAAGCCATCGAGAATAAATGGATCTTCAAGAAGAAGACTGACGTTGATGGTAAGTTACTGTCTACAAAGCTCGACTTGTTGCGAAAGGTTTTCGACAAGTTCAAGGGGTTGACTACGATGAGACTTTCTCACCCGTAGCGATGCTTAAGTCTGTCCAAATCATGTTAGCAATTGCCGCATTTTATGATTATGAAATTTGGCAAATGGATGTCAAAACTGCATTCCTGAATGGATTTCTGGAAGAAGAGTTGTATATGATGCAACCAGAAGGTTTTGTCAATCCAAAGGATGCTAACAAAGTGTGCAAGCTCCAGCGATCCATTTATGGACTGGTGCAAGCCTCTCGGAGTTGGAATAAACGCTTTGATAGTGTGACCAAAGCATATGGTTTTATACAGACTTTTGGAGAAGCCTGTATTTACAAGAAAGTGAGTGGGAGCTCTGTAGCATTTCTAATATTATATGTGGATGAAATATTATTGATTGGAAATGATATAGAATTTCTGGATAGCATAAAAGGATACTTGAATTTAAGTTTTTCAATGAAAGACCTCGGTGAAGCTGCTTACATATTAGGCATCAAGATCTATAGAGATAGATCAAGACGCTTAATTAGACTTTCACAGAGCACATACCTTGATAAAGTTTTGAAAAAGTTCAAAATGGATCAAGCAAAGAAAGGGTCCTTGCTTGTAATACAAGGTGTGAAATTGAGTCAGACTCAATGCCCGACCACAACAGAAGATAGAGAGAAAATGAAAGAAGTTCCCTATGCTTCAGCCATAGGCTCTATCATGTATGCAATGCTGTGTACCAGACCTGATGTGTGCCTTGCTATTAGTTTAGCAGGGAGGTACCAAAGTAATCCAGAGTGGATCATTTGGACAGCGGTCAAGAACATCTGAAATACCGAAAAGGACTAAGGATATGTTTCTCATTTATGGAGGTGACAAAGAGCTAGTCGTAAATGGTTACGTCGATGCAAGCTTTGACACTGATCCGGACGATTCTAAATCACAAACCGGATACGTGTTTATATTAAACGGTGGAGCTGTCAGTTGGTGCAGTTCTAAACAAAGCGTCGTAGAGAGATCTACATGTGAAGCGGAGTACATAGTTGTTTCGGAAGCAGAAAATGAAGGAGTCTGTATGAAGGAGTTCATATCTGATCTAGGTATCGTACCTAGTGCATCGGGTCCAATGAAAATCTTTTGTGACAATACTGGTGCAATTGCCTTCGCAAAGGAATCCAGATTTCACAAGAGAACCAAGCACATCAAGAGACGCTTCAATTCCATCCGGGACCAAATCTAGGTGGGAGACATAGAGATTTCCAAGATACATATGGATCTGAATGTTGAGACCCGTTGACTAAGCCTCTTTCACAAGCAAAACATGATCAACACCAAGGCTCCATAGGTGTTAGAATCATTATTGTGTAATCTAGATTACTGACTCTAGTGCAAGTGGGAGACTGAAGGAAATATGCCCTAGAGGCAATAATAAAGTTATTATTTATTTCCTCATATCATGATAAATGTTTATTATTCATGCTAGAATTGTATTACCCGGAAACATAATACATGTGTGAATACATAGACAAACATAGTGTCACTAGTATGCCTCTACTTGACTAGCTCGTAAATCAAAGATGGTTAAGTTTCCTAACCATAGACATGAGTTGTCATTTGATTAATGGGATCACATCATTAGGAGAATGATGTGATTGACAAAGCCATTCCGTTAGCTTAGCACTTGATCGTTTAGTATGTTGCTATTGCTTTCTTCATGACTTATACATGTTCCTATGACTATGAGATTATGTAACTCCCGCTTACGGAGGAACACTTTGTGTGCTACCAAATGTCACAACGTGGCTCGGGTGATTATAAAGGTGCTCTCTGGTGTCTCGAAGGTACTTGTTGAGTTGACGTATTTGAGATTAGGATTTGTCACTCCGATTGTCGGAGAGGTATCTCTGGGCCCTCTCGGTAATGCACATCACTATAAGCCTTGCAAGCAATGTAGCTAATGAGTTAGTTACGAGATGATGCATTATGTAACGAGTAAAGAGACTTGCTGGTAACGAGATTGAACTAGGTATTGGATACCGACGATCGAATCTCGGGCATGTAACATACTGATGACAAAGGGAACAACGCATGTTGTTATGCGGTTTGACCGATAAAGATCTTCGTAGAATATGTAGGAGCCAATATGAGCATCCAGGTTCCGCTATTGGTTATTGACAGAAAATGTGTCTCGGTCATGTCTACATAGTTCTCGAACCCGTAGGGTCCGCACGCTTAAGGTTTCGTTGACAGTTTTATTATGAGTTTATGATTTTTGATGTATCGAAGGTTGTTCGGAGTCCTGGATGTGATCACGGACTTGACGAGGAGTCTCGAAATGGTCGAGACATAAAGATCGATATATTTGGACACCGGAAAGGTTCCAGGTGAGATTGGGACAATACCGGAGCTCCGGGAGGTTATCGGAACCCCCCGGGAGGTATATGGGCCTTATTGGGCCTTAGTGGAAAGGATGGGAAAGGAGCAAGGGACGGGGCGCGACCCCCCCCCCAAGCCCAATCCGAATTGGGAAGGGGGTCGGCCCCCCTTTCCTTCCTCCCTCCTTCCTCTTCCTTCCCTGCCCCTCTCCTAATAGCAAAGGGGGGAGTCCTACTCCCGGTGGGAGTTGGACTCCCCCCTAGGGCGCGCCACCCCCCTTGGTCGGCCCCCTTTGCCACTCCTTTATATACGGGGAGGGGGGCACCCCATAGACAACAATTGATCTCTTGATCTCTTAGCCGTGTGCGGTGCCCCCCTCCACCATAGTTATCCTTGATAATATTGTAGCGGTGCTTAGGCGAAGCCCTGCAACGGTAGAACATCAAGACCGTCACCATGCCGTCGTGCTGACGGAACTCTTCCCCGACATTCTGCTGGATCGAAGTACGGGGAACGTCATCGAGCTGAACGTGTGCAAGAACTCGGAGGTGCCGTAGTTTCGGTGCTTGATTGGTCGGGCCGTGAAGACGTACGACTACATCAACCGTGTTGTGCTAACGCTTCCGCTTTCAGTCTACGAGGGTACGTGGACACACTATCCCCTCTCGTTGCTATGCATCACCATGATCTTGCGTGTGCTTAGGATTTTTTTTGAAATTACTCCGTTCCCCAACAGAAACTTTAACTAGTGATGTGCCCACTCTTTTGGATTACAAAGACTTTAATTATGATAATTGCTCTTTGATTGAATGTATTTGTTTGTTGCAATCCATGTTAAATTCACCCAATGCCTATGAACAAAATAAACTTTTACTAAACATATTGTAGAAGCGATGATGAAAGATTTAGAAGAAAAGTTGGAATTAGATATTTCAATTCCTAGAAAATTATATGATGAATGGGAACTCACCATAACAGTCAAGATAAAAAATTATGAGTGCAATGTTTTGTGTGATTTGGGTGCTAGTGTTTCCACAATTCCGAAATCTCTATGTGATGTGCTAGGTTTTACCAATTTGGAAGAGTGTTCTCTTAATTTGCACTCGGCGGATTCTACTATTAAAAAGCCTTTGGGAAGAATTAATGATGTTCTTATTCTTGCAAATAGGAATTATGTGCCCATAGATTTTATTGTTTTTGATATTGATTGCAATCCGTCTTGTCCCATAATACTTGGTAAACCGTTTTTACGAACTATAGGTGCCGTGATTGATATGAAACAAGGGAATATTCAATTTTAGTTGAGAAAGGGTATGGAACACTTCCCTAGAATAAGAATTAAGCCACCATATGAATCAACCATGAGATCAACCTATGGAGCAAGAACTAAAGATGACAATACTTGAATCTATGCATTATGCCTAGCTAGGGGCAAAAAACAATAGCGCTTGTTGGGAGGCAACCCAATGAATAAATCAATGTTTTCTCTTTTCTTTCTATTTTTGTGTGTTTGCACAATTATGCCACTGTTAGGATTGTGATTTTATATTTTAATTAGTGTTTGTGCCAAGTAAAGCCTTTAGGATTGTGTTGGATGATAGTTGATTTGATCCTGTTGAAAAACAGAAACTTTTGCGCCCAGTTCTGGAATTGTTTAAATTCACAGAAACATCTTTTTGATCTGGTTTCTTTACGCAGGATTGATATACTAATTGTCCACGTTGTCCTAATTTTTCATAATATTTCGTGTTCCGGAAGTATGAGCAAAATTCGAGTTTTATAGACTGTTCTATTTTTGACAGATTATGTTTTTGTTGCATTGTGTGCTTATTTTGATGATTCTATGGATTGTATCGGCGGGAATAAGCCATGGTAAAGTTAGATTACAGTAGGTATAATGCAATAACAAAATATGAGTGAGTTTGCAACAGTACTTAAAGTAAAGATTGATTTTCTTATACTAACGGATCTCACGAAGGTTTTGTTAAGTTTTGTGTGATTGAAGTTTTCAAGTTTTGGGTGAGGTCACAATGGATGAAGGAATAAGGAGTCTCAAGAGCCTAAGATTGGGGATGCCCATGGCTCCACAAGGTAATATTCAAGGAGAACCAAGCAACTAAGCTTGGGGATACCCCGGAAGGCATCCCCTCTTTCTTCTAACGACCATCTGTAATTTTACTTGGAGCTATATTTTGTTTCGTCACATCATGAGTTTTGCTTGGAGCGTCTTGTATTATATGAGTCGTTACTTGTTTTTTTCCTTTTAGTTTGTCACAATCATCCTTGCTGGACACACCTATTTGAGAGAGCCATAATGATGCTACGGTTTGTTAGAATTGCTCTTTGTGCTTCACTTAAAGTTTTTGAGCTATGGAATTGCTCTAGTGCTTCACTTATATCTTTTTTAGCACGGTAGTGCTTTAATTTTGAAGAAATCCTCTCATGCTTCACTTATATTATTTTGAGAGATGAAAATTTTGAATAAATATTTATGCTCTTGTACTTCACTTAAATTTGTCTGAGCGCTTTTTACAAGCAATGGTAATATATGAAACTAGCCCCAAGGTGATAGATATTCAAGAGGGATAATAAAAACTATCATGAAGATCATTGGATATTAAAACTTGATTCCTTGCAATAGTTTTGCGATATGGAGATAGTAATATGTGAGTCATGTTGGTGAGTAATTATGCTTAGTAAGAATATTGGTTTTAAGGTTTGTGATTCCCTATGCAAACATGAAAGTCAATAGTTATGCAATGAAGTTACATCCTACTTGTGGTGCATTTATTCGGTGTTAGTTATATTCAATGCTCGTTTATGATCGTTTTCATTTTTTGTTGGTTGCTTCTCAATCTATTTGCTAGCCTTTCCATGTACTAAGTGGGAATACTACTTGTGCATCCAAACTCCTTATACCAAGTGCCAATGAGTCCACCATACTTACCTATATGCGGTATTTCCATGTCGTTCCAAGTAATTTGTATGTGCCAACTCTAATTTTCAAAAGGAATTTCCTTTTGTGTGCCCGTACCGCTCATGAAGCGGCAGGGGGTGGCCAATATTTTTTCATGCTAGATGTGTTATTCTCAAGATGAGTGTTTATTCACTTGTCATTGCACGAGAGTGTGGCCGGTAATAGGGATGCCCAGTGCCGAAATGAAAAAGAATTCACTTTATGTTATCAATAATAAATTCCTTGGAAAGTGTTGGTACGAAAGGAACCCGTGGATACGGCTAGCCATGGATTGTGAGAGAATGGCGGAAAAAGGAATAAACTTTATTTTATGTTTGGGAACCGCCGATGTATCTAGCAAGGAAAGTATTGGGAATTCTTGGTCATTTTCGTTGAAGGGAAACGCATGCCTCCCAAACTATTTTATCTCTCAATTTAAGCTTTGAGCTCTGGCACCTTTACCAATCTCTGTTTCTCTCTGCGAAGGGCCTATCTATCTACTTTATGCAATTTTTATTTTTATTTTGAGTCTCCATATTCTCTTACAAAGCACCAACTAGAGAACACTATGATCATACTTCTGCACTGGAGCTAGCTAATATTTGAGTGTGTTTCATGAATGGATCAATGATTGAGCATAATGGGATAGGGATAGCTTTCTTTAGTGTTGATATTTTGAACGACATGGTTGCTTGTTGATATGCTTGAGTATTGATGTCTTCATGTCAATTATATACTATTGCTTTGAATCATCTAAAAGTCCAAATGTCCATGTAGCAAAAGAAAGAATATGTGATAAATATGATGGATAGCATTCCACATCAAAAATTCTGTTTTTATCATTTACCTACTGGAGGACGAGCAGGAACTAAGCTTGGGGATGCTGGTATGTCTCCAACGTATCTATAATTTTTTATTGTTCTATGCTATTAAAGTATCATTCTTGGATGTTTTATACTCATTTACGAGCAACTTTATATCATTTTTTGGGACTAACCTATTGACATAGTGCCGAGTGCCAGTTGATGTTTTCTGTTTCTTTTTTACTTTGCAGAATATTAATACCAAACAAAGTCCAAATGCCACGAAACCTTTTGGAGATTTTTTTGGACAGAAGACACCCAAGGAGCCAAAGAAGTGCACCAGAGGAGGCCCATGGGGCCCACTAGGCACCAGGGCATGCCAGAAGGCCCAGGCGCGCCTAGGTGGGTTGTGGGGCCCACGAGAGGTTTCTCCACAGACTATCAGCTCTATAAATACTCTAAAATCCTCAAAAACCCTAAGGGAGTCGACAAAACACAATTCTAGCCACCGCAACTTCCAGAACCACGAGACCCAATTTAGAGGCATTTTCCGGCACTCTGCCGGAAGGGTCAATGATCATGGACGGGTTCTTTATCAACACCCTAGTGTCGGTGTACTAGAGTAGGGGTACCCCTAGCACCCCGAACTCGTGCACGGGCAGTTGCAGCACCCCGCGGCAGGGCTGGCCTGATGACCGCCAAGATCCTCAGCGGCTCCTTTGGAGCCATTCAAGAACAAAGTAATCAAGGCCCCGGCAAGAGGAGCTTGCCGGGAAGGCCACTCAGGGCACGAAGGAAACAAGGCCCCGGCAAGAGGAGCTTGCCGGGAAGGCTTGGTGAGCGACAAGCTCCGAAGCGACAAGAACCTTGCCGCGGCAAGGTTCTCGCCATGACAAGTGACCTCTCTTCATCTCGCTCCAGCTCATCCGCCAACGTGTCACCATGGGGCTTTCCCAAGCATCGCGTGTCGACGGGCTGTGCAGCCAGCGGGGAGCAGCGATAAGCGGCGCCGACAAGCTACCATCGTGGCAAACGGAGGCGCACTTGACGGTCCTGTTACCTCGTTTCAGCGATCGAGACGGGCATTTATGACTCTTGTCCCTTGCCGTCGAGTTAGGTATAGATCATCAGACACCTTTGTAAAGCGGTGTACCAACCTCTGTTTTTACTATCTTACCCTTGTCTACTTGCCACATGTGGTGACCCCTTGTGCCTATAAAAGGAGGCCCAAGTGCAACGTAGAAAGGGTTCGGTTCAGCTCCGGCTTAGCTCATTCTACTCATACGAGACCACACTCGGGCTAGGTTTTGTAGCTCCCATCGCTCCCTAGCAAGAACACAATATAATCCACAAAGCAGCAGTAGGAGTGTTATCTCTCCGGAGAGCTCCGAAGCTGGGTAAATCTGCTCGTGTGCATCGCTTCGATCCGCTCTTCGTGCAACTTCCACCCCCCTCCGAACCACAAGGGATCCAGGCCCCATAGGTGTTCGTGGGACACGATCAGCTTCCCCGACATCTTTGGCGCGCCAGGTAGGGGGCGTCGAGGCTGTGTGAACCTGATCCGGCGTTCACACGAGCAGTTTCTTCGTCAACATGGCGCCGAAGAAGAAGTATTCAGCAGCAGCAGAGCCGTCCGCGTCGAACCCACCACCACCGGAGCTGTCAGGTGGTGGGGGAAACGCTGGCGGAGGAACGGGCGTCGTCGAGAGAACCCACAACGCCGCCAGGTCCAAGGACAAGGCAGCGCAGGCGTCGGCGTCCGAATCCGCACCGCGTCCTTCACAGGAGGCGCGAGACCGACAGCGTCATGATGCTCGCAGCACCATACGCTCGTTGGATCAAGGCCAAGCTGGAGGATCCCGAGGCCCTCGAGACCCGCATGCACACAAGCATGCTGGTACAAGCGGAGTACTGTCGCTTGGGCGGGATGCTGCTCCTCCTAACTTGGTTAGGAGTCCGAGCACATCCCGTTCTTCGCTCCGTACGCCGTTGCCACCCACCACACCAGCGGAAGCCTTGGCAAGAGCTCAGTTACTTCTAGACTACCCTCCAACGGCCGATAAGGTCGACGAATGGAGGGCCACAATTCAGAGTCTCATCGGCTTCGCCAACGGCGACGTCCCGCGGCAACCGAGTGCCTCGCAGCCGCGGCAAGGCGACAAGGCGCGAGCTGATGGCGACGAGACTTGCGGGGGTGCAGCCACCGTACACTCCCCTTCCCGAAGGCCAAGATCGCCGACTCGCCGGATCCACCTCGACAGCGACTCCACAGCGTCGTCGGATCCGCGAGCTCGTCGCGACCAGCGCCAAGTTCTTCGAGAACGGCAAGAAGAAGACGCCGAACCGAATCGAAGCCCAAGAGAAGCGCGCCATCAATCCGACCAGCGCGCGGGCCCACTGTCGACATGCATGCGCCCGGGGAACCAGCGACTTATCGTCTGCGTAGGTTGCCCTGCGTTCACTCGTGAGCTGCGGCAAGTCCGTGGCCCGACAAGAAAAACTTCAAACCAGATGTACGAGAGAAGTATGATGGCAGGACACACCCATTGAGTTCCTCAAAGATCTACACCATCGCGGTGCAGGCTGCGGGGGGACGAGACGACAAGATCCTCGCCAACTACTTTCCCCTGGTGCTCAAGCCAAACGTCAGATCTTGGCTCATGCACTTGCGGGATGGCTCTATTTCTTCTTGGGCAGATTTGTGCCACCAATTTGTTGGCGCCTTCACGGTGACCACAAGCCTCATGGCCGGAGAGTGACCTCCACCTGCTTGCCCGTAAGGAGGGAGAGTCCCTGCGCAAGTTCATCCAGAGATTCAGTCGAGTGCACTACAACATCCCAAACGTCCACCCTGCCGCGGTGATCAGTGCATTTCATCAGAATGTGCGAAACCGCAGGATGAGGGAGGAGATGGCGATGTGCAAAGTGAAAGACGTCGTGAGCTTTATGCCCCGGCCGACAAGTGTGCACGCTACCAAGAAGGAAGAAGACTCCTGGAGAGAATGTGGGAGCAGAGTCGACAAGAGGAGATCGCCCGGCAAGGAAGAGCAAAGGCGAAACAACGAAAGAAGAAAACCAAGAAATACTAGTTGTCGAGCAGTCCGGCAGCGGAGGTGGCGCCGGCAAGGCTAAGGCTAGTGGCTCCGGCAAGGAGGTTGCCGCCGACGCCGACCGCCAAGCTGTGGCGGCCGCCGACAAGCTTGACAACTCCAACAAGCAATACTGTAAGATCCACCGCACCAAGGGCCACGATCTCCAGAGCTGCAAGAAAGTCGAGCAGCTTGTTGAGCTACAGAGAGCTGAATCTGAGCGAGAGACAAAGAGAAGGCCCAGGAAGGTGCAGGTGCAGCAAGTAAGAAGAGACCCGGCCGGGGAGGACGCCGCGGCAAGGCCAAGTAGCGGCAAGGAGACAGACCTCCCCGCGGCCGCGACAAGGAAGAAGACGAGGATGAAGATGACGAAGACATGGAAGACGATGAAGCTGATGAGCAGGAGTTTCAGAAGGCAACGGAGGTCCTTTGCGTTGACGGTGGTGCTTCTCTGCATACCTCGCACCGCCAACTCAAGCAATGGATGCGTGAGGTTAATGCAGTAGAACCATCCATAGAGTCGCGCAAACCTCTGAAGTGGTCCGGCACGCCCATCATCTTTGACATTGAGGACCACCCTGATCGCATCACTGCGGTCGGGTGCTTGCCGATGTTGGCCTCACCAACCATCCGCAACCTCAAGGTCACAAAGATGTTGGTTGACAATGGGCCGGCTGAACCTAATTTCCTCTGCGGTGCTCCATAAGCTTCAAATCCTCGACAATGAGCTCAAGAAACTGGTACTTTCAAGGAATCAACCCAGAAGGAGCAAGCCCAAAGGGAAGATTACGTTGCGGTAACATTTGGCAGCGAGCTCAACTTCAGAACCGAGAGGTCACGTTTGACGTTGCCGATTTCCCATTGCCCTACAATGGCATACTTGGCCGTCCAGCACTCGCCAAGTTCATGGCAGCCTCTCATTATGCTTACAACTTACTCAAGATGCCCGGCCCGATAAGCGTCATTTCTGTCCATGGTGACAAGAAGGATGCGCTTATCTGCGCCGACAAGATTTACCGGGATGCAGCAGCCGCGACAGATAGCAAACCACTTGCCGCTGAAGCTCCCGGGGGGAAGAAGAAGACCACCAAGTCCGGCAAAAGCTCTGATGCCCACTCCGGCAAGCGCACCTCTTTGGAGTGCTGCGCTACCGTTGAGGACGCACCATCGAGCTCCACCGGCAAGTGCAAGAAGACGATGGCGGCTCCGCCGAAGACCAAGAAGGTGCCCGCCAAGGAGGACGACACTGGTGGTACCTTCACCATCAGTGCCACGCTTGACCCTAAATAGGAAGGCGAGCTCGTTGCTTTCCTGCGGGCGAATGTCGATGTGTTTGCATGGCAACCATCTGACATCCCCGGTGTTCCCAGGAAAGTAATTGAGCACCACCTAGCTGTCTGTCCTCACGCGCGGCCCGTCAAGCAAAAAGTTAGAAAACAAGCAGTGGAGCGCCAAGAGTTCATAGCGGAAGAAATCAAGAAATTGGAAGCAGCAGGACTTGTCAGGGGAGTACTCCATCCCACGTGGTTGGCCAATCCGGTAGTTGTACACAAGGCTAATGGGAAATGGAGACTTTGTATTGACTTTATAGATGTTAATAAAGCTTGTCCCAAAGACCCATTTCCCTTACCGCGTATCGACTAGATTGTTGACTCCACGGCTGGATGTGATCTGCTTTCATTTCTTGATGCATATTCAGGATATCATCAGATCTTCATGGCAGAAGAAGATGAAGAGAAAACCGCATTCATTACACCATGTGGCACGTACTGCTTCATACGGATGCCTTTCGGTTTGAAGAATGCTGGTTCAACCTTTGCGAGAGTAGTCCATGATGCCTTTGAGCCACAAATACACAGAAATGTAGAAGCTTACATGGATGACATAGTGGTCAAGAGCAAGGACAAAGCAACTCTGATTCAAGATTTGGATGAGACTTTTGCAAATCTGCGCAAGATCAACCTCAAGCTCAACCCCGAGAAGTGCGTGTTTGGAGTCCCTTCCGGCAAGCTTCTCGGGTTCTTTGTGTCTCAGCGGGGAATCGAAGCCAATCCCGACAAGATTAAGGCCATTGAGCAGATTGAAGCACCGAAGCGCGTCAAGGATGTCAGAAGGCTTGCCGGTTGCGTGGCTGCTCTCAACAGGTTTATCTCTAAGTCTGCTGGCGCGCCTACGCCATTTTCAAGATTTTGAAAAAGGCAGGTCCAATGAAATGGACTCCCGAAGCGGAGGCTGCGCTGCAGGATTTAAGGAGATACCTGTCCTTCACTCCAATACTTGTCGCACCTAGGCCACAAGAGAAGTTGTTGCTGTATATAGCAGCGACCAATCAAGTGGTTAGTGCTGCGTTAGTAGCGGAGAGGGAGGCGGATGATGAGCCGGCAACCAAGGCAGGTGCATCCAGCGACAAGCAGGAGGCTTCGCCGTCAAGCTCTGGTCCCGACAAGGACAGATCAGCGCAGGGTTGCGATAAGATCTGAGAAAAAGATGGTGCAGCGCCACTACTTTGTCAGTTCCCTTCTGCAGGGGGCTAGGTCAAGGTACTCTGGTGTGCAGAAGTTGCTTTTCGGCCTCCTCATGGCCTCGAGAAAGCTGCGCCATTACTTCCAAGCACATGAGATAACAGTTGTCACTCGCTTTCCGCTGAAAAGGATATTGCAAAATCCAGAAGCAACAGCGGAATTGTCGAGTGAGCATTTGAACTGCAAGCTTTGGTCTCAAGTTCAAAGCACTTCAACTATCCAAAGCGAGCATTGGCAGAATTCATAGCGAGTGGGCGCCAACGCAAGATGAAGAGATTCGAGACAAGCATCCCGTCAAGGAGGCAAATAAAGAGTGGCTGATGTACTTTGATGGTGCCTTCTCGCGCAAGGCGCCGGTGCGGCGTCTTGCTTATCGCACCCACGGAGAGCACCTCAAGTACATAGTCCGGATGCACTTTCCCAAGGAACAAGCAACAAATAATACTGCAGAGTATGAAGGTTTGCTTGCGGTCTTAGGATTGCGGTAGACCTTGGGATCAAGAAGCTCATTGTCGGGGACTCGCAACTTGTCGTCCGCCAAGTAAATAAAGATTATCGAGTCCGTTGATGGAAGCCTCGTCGATGAAGTGAGAAAGCTAGAAGAGCACTTTGAAGGCCTGCAAATGGAACACGCTCCAAGAGCTCGTAATGATATAGCCGATGGCCTCTCCAAATGTGCCGCACTTAAGTTACCATGGAACCAGGGATTTTTGTGCTCAAGCTAACTCAGCCAACCGTAACACCATCAACAGATACGGTGCAAGAAGAGAAAATTGGTTTCCGGCGACTACTTTCCGCAGAGCTCCTGGAGCCGCCGCCAAGAAGGTCCCTAAAATCAATGCAAATATCATCGAGGAGCATCGCTCCGACAAGCCTTGCGGTTTGTTTCGTTGAAGCGGACGCCCCGACAAGCTTTGCTCAAGCAAGCTTGCCGGGATCATCAAGCTCCGGCAGAACCGCAGGTTCTTGCCGTGGAAGCTAATGATCCCGCAGTGGTAGATGAGCCTTTAGTCCTTGTTGTTGAGCCACAGGCTCTAGCATGGGCGCAGCAAATCGTCCATTTCCTTCAGACAGGAGAACTTCCCGAAGAGCAAGAAGAAGCGGAAAAAGTAGCCCGGCAGTCAAGTATGTATCAGTTTGTTGACAACTGAAGAAAATATGCCCTAGAGGCAATAATAAAGTTATTATTTATTTCCTTATGTCATGATAAATGTTTATTATTCATGCTAGAATTGTATTAACCGGAAACATAATACATGTGTGAATACATAGACAAACAGAGTGTCACTAGTATGCTTCTACTTGACTAGCTCGTTAATCGAAGATGGTTATGTTTCCTAACCATAGACATGAGTTGTCATTTGATTAACGGGATCACGTCATTAGGAGAATGATCTGATTGACATGACCCATTCCGTTAGCCTAGCACTTGATCGTTTAGTATGTTGCTATTGCTTTCTTCATGACTTATACATGTTCCTGTAACTATGAGATTATGCAACTCCGTTTACGGAGGAACACTTTGGTACTACCAAACGTCACAACGAATCGGGTGATTATAAAGGAGTACTACAGGTGTCTCCAAAGGTACATGTTGGGTTGGCGATTTGAGATTATGTTTTGTCACTCCGATTGTCGGAGAGGTATCTCTGGGCCTTCTCGGTAATACACATCATATAAGCCTTGCAAGCATTGCAACTAATAAGTTAGTTGCGAGATGATGTATTACGGAACGAGTAAAGAGACTTGCGGTAACGAGATTGAACTAGGTATTGATACCGACGATCGAATCTCGGGCAAGTAACATACCGATGACAAAGGGAACAACGTATGTTGTTATGTGGTTTGACCGACAAAGATCTTCGTAGAATATGTAGGAGCCAATATGAGCATCCAGGTTCCGCTATTGGTTATTGACCGAGAATAGTTCTAGGTCATGTCTACATAGTTCTCGAACCCGTAGGGTCCGCACGCTTAAGGTTTCGATGATGCTTTATTATGAGTTTATGAGTTTTGATGTACCGAAGGAGTTCGGAGTCCCGGATGAGATCGGGGACATGACGAGGAGTCTCGAAATTGTCGAGACGTAAAGATCGATATATTGGACGACTATATTCGGAGTTCGGAAAGGTTCCGAATGATTCGGGTATTTTTCGGAGTACCGGAGAGTTACAGGAATTCGCCGGGGAGCATATGGGCCTTATTGGGCCATACGGGAATAGAGGAGAGAGGCCAAAAGGGAGGAGGCCTGCACCCCCCCTCTGGTCCGAATTGGACAAGGGGCGCAGCCCCCCTTTCCTTCTCCCTCTCCCCCTCTTTCCCCTTCTCCTACTCCAATAAGGGAGGTGGAATCCTACTAGGACTAGGGAGTCCTAGTAGGACTCCACACATGGCGCGCCCCCTCCTAGGGCCGGCCTCCTCCCCCCTTGCTCCTTTATATACGGGGGCAGGGGGCACCCCATGACAAACAAGTTGATCTACGGATCGTTCCTTGGCCGTGTGCGGTGCCCCCCTCCACCATATTCCACTTTGGTCATATCGTCGCGGAGCTTAGGCGAAGCCCTGCGCCGGTGAAGTCATATCGTCATGAGCTTAGGCGAAGCCCTGCGTCGGTGGAGCATCATCATCGTCACCACGCCGTCGTGCTGACGGAACTCATCCCCGACGCTTTGCTGGATCGGAGCCCGGGGATCGTCATCGAGCTGAACGTGTGCTGAACTCGGAGGTGCCGTACGTTCGGTACTTGGATCGGTCGGATCGTGAAGACATACGACTACATCAACCGCGTTGTTATAACGCTTCCGCTTTCGGTCTACGAGGGTACGTGTACATACACTCTCCCCTCTCGTTGCTATGCCATCACCATGGTCTTGCGTGTGCGTAGGGAAATTTTTGAAATTACTACGTTCACCAACAGTGGCATCCGAGCCTGGTTTTATGCGTTGATGTCATATGCACGAGTAGAACACAAGTGAGTTGTGGGCGATATAAGTCATACTGCTTACCAGCATGTCATACTTTGGTTCAGCGGTATTGTGAGATGAAGCGGCCCGGACCGAAATTACGCGTACGCTTACGCGAGACTGGTTTCACCGCCGAGCACTCGTTGCTTAAAGGTGACCAGCGGGTGTCTGCTTTCTCACTTTAGTTGAACCGAGTGTGGCTACGCCCGGTCCTTGCGAAGGTTAAAACAGCACCAACTTGACAAACTATCGTTGTGGTTTTGATGCGTAGGTAAGAACGGTTCTTGCTCAGCCCGTAGCAGCCACGTAAAACTTGCAACAACAAAGTAGAGGTCGTCTAACTTGTTTTTGCAGGGCATGTTGTGATGTGATGTGGTCAAGACGTGATGCTATATTTTATTGTATGAGATGATCATGTTTTTTTTGTAACCAAGTTATCGGCAACTGGCAGGAGCCATATGGTTGTCGCTTTATTGTATAAAATGCAAACACCATGTAATTGCTTTACTTTATCACTAAGCAGTAGCGATAGTCGTAGAAGCAATAGTTGGCGAGACGACAACGATGCTACGATGGAGATCAAGGTGTAGCGCCGGTGACGATGGTGATCATGACGGTGCTTCGGAGATGGAGATCACAAGCACAAGATGATGATGACCATATCATATCACTTATATTGATTGCATGTGATGTTTATCCTTTATGCATCTTATCTTGCTTTGATTGACGGTAGCATTATAAGATGATCTCTCACTAAAATTATCAAGAAGTGTTCTCCCGAGTATGCACCGTTGCAAAAGTTCTTCGTCTTTGAGACACCACGTGATGATCGGGTGTGATAGGCTCTCGCTTCAAATACAACGGGTGCAAAACAGTTGCACACACGGAATACTCAGGTTAAACTTGACGAGCCTAGCATATAACAGATATGGCCTCGGAACACGGAGACCGAAGGTCGAACGTGAATCATATAGTAGATATGATCAACATAGTGATGTTCACCATTGAAACTACTCCATCTCACGTGATGATCGGACATGGTTTAGTTGATTTGGATCACGTAATCACTTAGATGACTAGAGAGATGTCTGTCTAAGTGGGAGTTTTTAATATGATTAATTAAACTTTAATTTATCATGAACTTAGTCCTGGTAGTATTTTGCAAATTTTGTTGTAGATCAATAGCTCGCGTTGTTGCTTCCCTATGTTTTTGCTTCCCTATGTTTTTATATGTGTTCCTAGAGAAAATTGTATTGAAAAATGTTAGTAGCAATGATGCGGATTGGATCCGTGATCTGAGGTTTATCCTCATTGCTGCACGTAAGAAATATGTCCTTGATGCACCGCTAGGTGACAGACCTATTGCAGGAGCGGATCACGGGCGTTATGAATGTTTGGCTAGCTCAATATGATGACTACTTGATAGTTAAGTGCACCATGCTTAACGACTTAGAATCGGGACTTCAAAGACGTTTTGAACGTCATGGACCATATGAGATGTTCCAGGAATTGAAGTTAATATTTCAAGCAAATACCGAGTTGAGAGATATGAAGTCTCCAACAAGTTCTATAGCTAAAAGATGGAGGAGAATCGCTCAACTAGTGAGCATGTGCTCAGATTGTCTGGGTACTTCAATCGCTTGAATCAAGTGGGAGTTAATCTTCCAGATAAGATAGTGATTGACAGAATTCTCTAGTCACCATCACCAAGTTAGTAGAACTTCGTGATGAACTATAGTATGCAAGGGATGAAGAAAACGATTCCCGAGCTCTTCGTGATGTTGAAATCAACGAAGGTAGAAATCAAGAAAGAGCATCAAGTGTTGATGATTGACAAGACCACTAGTTTCAAGAAAAGGGCAAAGGGAAAGAAAGGGAAACTTCAAGTAGAATGGCAAATAAGTTGTCACTCCCACGAAGAAACCCAAAGCTGAACCAAAGCCTGAAACCGAGTGCTTACAATGCATAGGAAATGGTCACCGAAACGGAAATACCCGAGATATTTGGTGGATAAGAAGGATGGCAAAGTGAACAAGGGTATATTTGATATACAGTTATTGATGTGTGCTTTACTAGTGTTTATAGTAGCCCTGAGTATTTGATACTTGTTCGGTTGCTAAGATTAGTAACTCAAACAGGAGTTACGAAATAAACAGAGACTAGTTGAAGGGAAGTGACGATGAGTGTTGGAAGTAGTTCCAAGATTGATATGATCATCATCGCACACTCCCTATACTATCGAGATTAGTGTTTATAGTAGCCCCGAGTATTTGATACTTGTTCGGTTGCTAAGATTAGTAACTCAAACAGGAGTTACGTAATAAATGAAACTAGTTGAAGGGAAGTAACGATGAGTGTTGGAAGTAGTTCCAAGATTGATATGATCATCATCGCACACCCCTATACTATCGGGATTAGTGTTGAACCTAAATAAATGTTATTTGGCGCTTATGCTTGAGCATGGATATGATTTGATCATGTTTATTGCAATACGGTTATTCATGTAAGTTAGAGAATAATTATTGTTCTGTTTACATGAATAAAACCTTCTATGGTCATACACCCAATGAAAATGGTTTGTTGGATCTCGATCATGTGATACACATATTCATAATATTGAAACCAAAAGATGTAAAGTTAATAATGATAGTGCAATTTATTTGTGGCACTGCCGTTTGGGGTCATATCGGTGTAAAGCGCATGAAGAAACTCCATAAAGATGGATTTTCGAAATCACTTGGTTATGAATCGTTTGATGCTTGCGAACTGTGCCTTTTAGGCAAGATGACTGAAACTCCGTTGTTCGGAACAATGGAACGAGCAACAAACTTGTTGGAAATAATACATACTGATGTATGCGATCCAATGAGTGTTGATGCTCGTGGCAAGTATCGTTATTTTCTTACCTTCACAAGATGATTTGAGCAGATATGGGTATATCTACTTGATGAAACATAAGTCTAAAATAATTGAAAGGTTCAAAGAATTTCAGAGTGAAGTGGAAAAATCATCGTAACATGAAAATAAAGTTTCTGCGATCTAATCACGGAGACGAATATTTGAGTTACGAGTTTGGTCTTCAATTAAAATAATGTGGAATAGTTTCACAGCTCACGCCACCGAACACCACAATGTTATGGTGTGTCCGAACGTCAGAATCAGACTTTATTGGATATGATGCGATCTATGATGTCTCTTATCGGTTTACCACTATCATTTTGGGGTTATGCATTAGAGACAGCTGCATTCACGCTTAAAAGGGCACCATCTAAATACGCTGAGACGACACCGTATGAACTATGGTTTAGCAAGAAACCTAAGTCGTCGTTTCTTAAAGTTTGAGTTGTGATGCTTATGTGAAAAGTTTTCACCGATAAGCTTGAACCCAAATCGAGAAGTGCGTCTTCATAGAATACCCAAAGGTAACTATTGGGTACACCTTCTATCACAGATCCGAAAGCATGATATTTGTTGCTAAGATGGATCCTTTCTAGAGAAGAAGTTTCTCTCGAAAGAAGTGAGTGGGAGGAAAGTAGAACTTGATGAGGTAATTGTACCTTCTCCCTTATTGGAGAGTAGTTCATCACAGAAATCAGTTCAAGTGATTCCTACACCAATTAGTGAGGAAGTTAATGATGATGATCATAAAACTTTAGATCAAGTTGCTACCAAACCTTGTAGGTCTTCCAGAGTAAGATCCGCACCAAAGGGGTACGGTAATCCTATTCTAGAAGTCATGTTACTAGACCATGATGAACCTGCGAACTATGAGGAAGCGATGATGAGCCCAGATTCCGCGAAATGGCTTGAGGCCATAAAATCTGAGATAGGATCCATATATAAGAACAAAGTGTGGACTTTGGTTGACCTGCTCGATGATCAGCAAGTCATGTTAAATGAATGGATCTTCAAGAGGAAGACGGACATTGATAGTAGTGTTACTATCTACAAAGCTCAACTTGTCACAAAAAGGTTTTTCGACAAGTTCAAGGTGTTGACTACAATGAGATTTTCTCAACTGTAGCGATGCTTAAGTCTGTCCGAATCATGTTAGCAATTGCCACATTTTATGAAATCGGCAAATGGATGTCAAAACTACATTCTTTAATGGATTTATTAAAGAAGAGTTGTATATGATGCAACCGTAAGGTTTTATCAATCCTAAAGGAGCTAACAAAATGTGCAAGCTTCAATGATCCATCTATGGACTGGTGCAAGCATCACGGAGTTGGAATAAACGCTTTGATAGTGTGATCAAAGCATATGGTTTTATATGAGACTTTTGGAGAAGCCTGATTTGCAAGAAAGTGAGTGGGAGCACTACAGCCTTTCCGATAAGTATATGTGAAATGACATATTGTTGATCGGAAATAATGTAGAATTATTCGAAAAGCATAAAGGAGTGTTTGAAAGGAGTTTTTTCAAAGAAAGACCTCGGTGAAGCTGCTTACATATTGAGCATCAAGATCTATAGAGATAGATCAAGACGCTTGATAAGTTTTTCAATGAATACATACCTTGACAAGATTTTGAAAGTAGTTCAAAATGGAACAGTCAAAGAAAGAGTTCTTGCCTGTGTTACAAGGTGTGAGATTGAGTAAGACTCAAAACCCGACCACGGCAGAAGATAGAAAGAGAATGAAAGTCATTCCCTATGCATCAACCATAGGTTCTATAAAGTATGTCATGTCAGGTACCAGATCTATTGCATACCCTACCACTAAGCTTGGCAAGGAGTGCAATAGTGATCTAGGAGTAGATCAATGGACAGCGGTCAAAATTATCCTTAGTAGAATAAGGATATGTTTCTCGATTATGGAAGTGAAAAAGGTTCGTCGTAAAGGGTTACGTCGATGCAAGTTTTAACACTAATCTAGATGACTCGAGTCTCAATCTGGATACATATTGAAAGTGGGAGCAATTAGCTAGAGTAGCTCCGCAAGAGCATTGTAGATATAGAAATTTGCAAAATACTTACGGCTCTGAATGTGCAGACCCGCTGACTAAAATTATCTCACAAGCAAAACATGATCACACCTTAGTACTCTTTGGGTGTTAATCACATAGCGATGTGAACTAGATTATTGACTCTAGTAAACCCTTTGGGTGTTGGTCACATGTCGATGTGAACTATGGGTGTTAACCACATATAGATGTGAACTATTAATGTTAAATCACATGGCGATGTGAACTAGATTATTGACTCTAGTGCAAGTGGGAGATGAAGGAAATATGCCCTAGAGGCAATAATAAAGTTATTATTTATTTCCTTATATCATGATAAATGTTTATTATTCATGCTAGAATTGTATTAACCGGAAACATAATACATGTGTGAATACATAGACAAACAGAGTGTCACTAGTATGCTTCTACTTGACTAGCTCGTTAATCGAAGATGGTTATGTTTCCTAACCATAGACATGAGTTGTCATTTGATTAACGGGATCACATCATTAGGAGAATGATCTGATTGACATGACCCATTCCGTTAGCCTAGCACTTGATCGCTTGCTATTGCTTTCTTCATGACTTATACATGTTCCTGTAACTATGAGATTATGCAACTCCGTTTACGGAGGAACACTTTGGTACTACCAAACGTCACAACGTAATCGGGTGATTATAAAGGAGTACTACAGGTGTCTCCAAAGGTACATGTTGGGTTGGCGATTTTGAGATTAGGTTTTGTCACTCCGATTGTCGGAGAGGTATCTCTGGGCCTTCTCGGTAATACACATCATATAAGCCTTGCAAGCATTGCAACTAATAAGTTAGTTGCGAGATGATGTATTATGAACGAGTAAAGAGACTTGCCGGTAACGAGATTGAACTAGGTATTGGATACCGACGATCGAATCTCGGGCAAGTAACATACCGATGACAAAGGAACAACGATGTTGTTATGCGGTTTGACCGACAAAGATCTTCGAGAATATGTAGGAGCCAATATGAGCATCCAGGTTCCGCTATTGGTTATTGACCGAGAATAGTTCTAGGTCATGTCTACATAGTTCTCGAACCCGTAGGGTCCGCACGCTTAAGGTTTCGATGCGGCTTTATTATGAGTTTATGAGTTTTGATGTACCGAAGGAGTTCGGAATCCCGGATGAGATCGGGGACATGACGAGGAGTCTCGAAATGGTCGAGACGTAAAGATCGATATATTGGACGACTATATTCGGAGTTCGGAAAGGTTCCGAATGATTCGGGTATTTTTCGGAGTACCGGAGAGTTACGGGAATTCGCCGGGGAGCATATGGGCCTTATTGGGCCATACGGGAATAGAGGAGAGAGGCCAAAAGGGAGGAGGCCTGCGCCCCCCCTCTGGTCCGAATTGGACAAGGGGCGCAGCCCCCCTTTCCTTCTCCCTCTCCCCCTCTTTCCCCTTCTCCTACTCCAATAAGGGAGGTGGAATCCTACTAGGACTAGGGAGTCCTAGTAGGACTCCACACATGGCGCGCCCCCTCCTAGGGCCGGCCTCCTCCCCCCTTGCTCCTTTATATACGGGGGCAGGGGGCACCCCATGACACACAAGTTGATCTACGGATCGTTCCTTAGCCGTGTCGGTGCCCCCTCCACCATATTCCACTTCGTCATATCGTCATGGAGCTTAGGCGAAGCCCTGCGCCGGTGAAGTCATATCGTCATGAGCTTAGGCGAAGCCTGCGCGGTGGAGCATCATCATCGCCACCACGCCGTCGGTTGACGGAACTCATCCCCGACGCTTTGCTGGATCGGAGCCCGGGATCGCCATCGAGCTGAACGTGTGCTGAACTCGGAGGTGCCGTACGTTCGGTACTTGGATCGGTCGGATCGTGACGACGTACGACTACATCAACCGCGTTGTTATAACGCTTCCGCTTTCGGTCTACGAGGGTACGTGGACATACACTCTCCCCTCTCGTTGCTATGCCATCACCATGGTCTTGCGTGTGCGTAGGGAAAATTTTGAAATTACTACGTTCACCAACAACAACATCCTGTACAGAAGAAGACTCAACGGTGTGAAATTGAAGTGTATTTGCCGGGAAGATGGATGTAGCTGTTGGCGAGAGATACATGGAGGCATATGTGGTCACCACATTGGCGCAAGAAGAGCACTTGCCGCAAAGCTTTCGGCAAGGTTTCTTCCGCCGAAGCCCTCCGTGATGCAACCGCACAAGTAACCAAGTGTGAAGCGTGCGGTTTCATTCCAAATGATACATCAACCAGCTCAAGCTCTCCAGACGATCCCTTTATCCCGGCCCTTTTCGGTGCTGGGGCTCGATATCCTCGGCCCCTTCCCCGAGCTGTCGGGGCTTTAAGTACTTGTACGTCGAATCGACAAGTTCACAAAGTGGCCGGAAGTGGAACCAGGAGGAAGGTGACAACACAAAGGCGATCAAGTTCTTCAGTCAATTGTTTGCCGCTTTGGGATTCCCAACAGAATCATCACCGACAACGGCACACAGTTCACGAGCCGCACCTTCATGCAATGACGCCCAAGATCTTGGCGCCAAGATCTGCTTTGCTTCGCTACCCATCCGAGAAGCAACGGTCAAGCGAGAGAGCAAACGCTGAAGTGCTGCGGGACTCAAGACCGAACTTTCGACAGCTGCGCAAGTGCGGAAGAAATCGGATCGAGGAGCTACCGGTGGTTCTTTGGTCGATCAGACGACGCCAAATCGAGCCACCGCCGACTCCTTTCGCTCTAGTCTATGGAGCGAGGCAGTTCTCCCACGTAACTCAGATACGGGTCACCTCGAGTGCTCGCTATGATGCGCTGAGCAAGAGCAGCCGCGACAAGATGACGCTGCTCCTCGAGGAAGATCGTCTTCAGGCTGTTGTACGAGCTGCTCGTTACCAGCAAGCTTTGCATCGCTACCATAGCCGCAAAGTTAATGCCAGAAGCTTTGAGGAAGGCGACCTTGTTCTCCGACGCGTTCAATCCGCCAAGAATTCCAACAAGTTGATGCCGAAGTGGGAAGGCCCTTATCGGGTGAAACGAGTCACTAGGCCCGGCGCAGTCCGCCTTGAGACCGAAGATGGCGCTAGGTGAGCAATTCCTGGAATATAGAGCATCTTACAAGTTTTTCCCCATATATGCGCGTTGTTTAACCTGCTCGCAACCACCCTTTATACAAGTCTTGCCGCTGTTGCATGTAATCCTTTGTACAAAAGCCGGGCGCAGACCTCGTGCATCAGTAAAGCCTATGTGTTGCGCACAACTTGCCAATACATGCTCTCATAATCTTATATGCATGTGTTTACTAACATTTTGTGCAGCATCCACACCCGGTAAGCGATAACGAGCCACTAGGCTCCATAACTTTATTTTCTCTTCTTTCTTCTCGAACAAGAAGAAGGTTCATCCACCCACAAGTTAACCGAGGGGGAAGGGGAAGATAATAGTGTGGGCCGCCAAGCGTCGTTCGAGGAACTGTCGCCTTGCCGGGAAATGGACAACAGAAAAGCTAAGTTGCTAAGTTTAAACGACCAGTTTTATTTTAAGTTATCTTCCTCGAACGATAGTACTTTGTATGAAAAACCTGTGCGCGGAGGAACTGACTCGCGACTAGCTTGCGCCCTTACTTTGTTTCGAGTCCGCTCAACAACTTAAGTGTGCTGCAACTAGTTGCGACAAGGTTGCTTGTCGGAGGCGGCATCGCCAAGAAGGTCTGAAGTTCCGCACTCAGCCAAGCAAAAAGGTGTTCAGACCGACAAGTTCCCCTAAAGGCGTAGGGTATAAACATACAAGGGAAGAAATCAAGTAAAGGAAATAACATTGCATTCGATTGCCTAAGATAGTGCATATTACATAATAACTTGTCGCGGATCTAATAGATTTTTCACCTAAACATGATCTACAAACGACAAGAGAAAGATAAGCTTGGCGGCCTAATCCACGCTGGTCGCCATCGAGCCTCTTGACTCCACTCACCCCGTCCACAATGGGTGCGACAAGGGCCTTGAGCGCTTCAACGCTCAAGGATGGAGGCAGGGACTTGAGGACTTTGGTGAAGTCGACGCCTGGGTTGCGGAAGGCCACCTTCATCAACACCTTCGAGAGCCCCGCGCAGACTTGGCGCGACTCCTCCGCCACTGCTTTGGGATCTCCTCCGGAGTCACTGGAGACCCGTCAAGATGCCTTTGAAGAATAGGCTGAGCTTGATGCTGGGTTGAAGGTTCTCGTCGGTGGAGTACCCAAGATCCGCATCCCCAGCTCCATCACTCATTATGGATGCCGGCGGCGGTGTCCACAAGACCTTCTCATCCAAAGGCATTATGCTATCCACGAGATTATTCTCGGCGGTCACAAGATTCGACAAAGAACTCCTCGGTGGCCTTGATCTTTTCCAACAGGCCCGCTTCCCGCTCCTTGGCGCCATTCAACGCCTCCGCTGTGGTGGTCGGCCAGCTCCAGATCCGCTTTGACGTCCTTGGCGGCATCGATCTCTTTGATCTTTTCAACGAAGCGACCTTGCAGCTCGCCGGGGGTGTAGGCGTCCTTCTCGCGCTCGCGCTTTAACCCGGCGACCTCCTCGGTGCTCTTCTGGAGGGTGGATTCCAGCTGAGCCACCCTCGTCTCCAATTCCTTCTTGGCGGCCTCGGCAGCCGCAGCAGCATCCTTTGCCTCCCGACGTGGCCCGCTAATCGCTTGCTTTCGCGACGGCGAGATATTCCTCATAGCTGTCGAGGTTGATCTTCCGCTGCGCCACCACCTTCTCGTCTTGGAGAGCTTCGCCGGCAAGCCTCTGTTAGCGCCTCGACCTCGCCTTTCTCCAAGATGAAGGCCGTGCGCTCCTCGACAAGCTGCTCCCGCGCCTCTGCTATATCCCGAGAGTTTTTTGTTGGCGCGCGAAGCTCTTCCGCTGCGTTTCTCAAGTCAGCTCCGCCCTCGCGACAAGCGCCTCCACTCCTCGCTTTGGCTTGTCGGGCGCGGTAGAGCGACAAAGAACCTCCTTAGCAGCTGCTCCTCCTCAGCTCACCGTTCTTGCTGCTCGGAGCATCGACCAGCGACAGCCCGACGGAGGCAAGCAGTTCCGTCAAGGTCTCCCCTCGGCGGTGCCACAGAGCTTGATGCCCGGGGAGCTTGATAAAAACGCCCTCGCCGCCTTCGATAGGCGCCGGGCTGGGGCTCTTGAGTCAGTGCGGCATCGGTGGCGGAGGATCGGCGGTCGGTGCAGCGCTGGCGCTCCTCGCGCCTCGGGGCCGTCAAGACGATCGCCAGATTCTCCCCACCTCTGCGCCCGAGCCTCGGCCTCCTCCTCGCCGGGCGGGCCCGTCGGCGCCAGCCTCCTCCTCCATGTTGGCGGCGCCGACATTGTCGCCATGAAGGCCCTCCTCGCCGGGCAACCTCGGTCTCCATCGGATCTCCAAAGAGTGGATCTGATGGTCAGAAGAAGAACGAACAAGTCAAGCAAATGTTCGAAAGAGAAGAACAGAAGAAAAGAGAATCCAAGGGATGTTTTCAAACAAGAAAATCACCTTCAATGGGATCTGTTGCCGCGGTCTCCACAACCGGAGGGTCGTCGGCGCTGGTCCTTGTCGGGGAAGCTCCCCTTGTCGGAGAGGCCTCCCTTGCCGGAGAGCGCTCCCTTGGCGGAGAGTTCTCCCTTGGCGGCGTAGTTGAAGCAAGCAGAACGTCGGGAGTGACCTCCGGTGCTTCCTGATGTGGCTGCTCTGCTCCTACAAGATTCAACAAACCAGATATCAGTGACGGAGAAGCACCCAAGCACACCTAACCACGAGAAGTAAACCAAAACACTTACGCTGGGGGCTGTGATGGGGGCTGCTCTGTTGAAGGTTGCCGGTCCGGCAAGGGGTCCCAGACGTGCCCCCGCCGCCATTGTGGGAATCATCCGAGACGACAACCACCGGGTCTTGGCCCTCTTCGACGCCCTCCGAGCTAGCGTCCCAAGAAGGAGAAGGTTCAGAGTGAAGCCATCGATACAAAATAAAGCAATAAATTGAAGATTACAAGCAACAATGACAAGATCTTACTCTTCCTCTTCTTCCTCGGAGCTGAGGGCGGAGAGATCAAATTCGCCCGCGCGATTTAATTGGAGGAGAAGATTCCCTGACGCTTGGCGGATGCAGGGGCCGCGACTCGAAGACCCCGCCTCCGTTCTTTGGCGGCAGGAGGCGCCCAAGCAACAAAGCTTTGCCGCGGTGGAGCGCGTCGGCGAGGCGGCTGTCGTGCCGCCTGCCGCCCCGCCACTTCTTCGGTCTTATGGAGGCGTCTCCTTGGCGGGGCTGGGCTCCTCCTGCGGCAAGCTACTTGACGGCGGAGGAGAGGCGCCCCAAAGAAGCTCGCTTCGGCTCGTTGTCGGGCTCGGTGCCGCTCCTCCTCACCGACGAACTCTTCTCGGTCGGCAAGGCTTGCCGCCTCGGCCGTCTCGCCTCCTCGACAGTGAACCCAATCGCCGCAGCGGCTTCTTCGCCTCCTCCAACCTTGGGCGATGCGCGCCATCTCCCGATCGGTGGTGTCGCGGTGAGCCGCCTGCTTGCCGGGCGCGGATCGGCACCTCCACCAAGTTATCAAGAATTGCTGCACAACGTCGTCGTCGGGTTCCTCGCAAGTTGGAACGATCCCATGGAATCGTGACAACGGCATTATCGCTGGATGCTGCAAGCGGCGAGTTGTTGCACAAGGCACGACTCCCTCGGCAACATGCACCACTCGGGGTGATCCGCATCGCTTGAACAACTCCCGCAGCATGCCGCCCAGCTCCAAGGTAGTAAAATTCCAGTTCGCACCGGCGCAGCCTCATGATGTCCGCCGATTCGAATTCCCAAGCAGGCCTCCTTCTTTCCTGCAAGGGCGCAATGCGGCGGCGAAGGAAATCGCGCCAATCTGCTCCCACGGTAAGCCCCGCTTGCGGAGACGCAAAATCCTAGTCACGGCAATCTTCAACTTGTCGCCCTCCGCGCCAAGTTGCTCCAATCATTGCCGCGAACTATGGGGGTTTAGCGCAGGCGTGAAAGGTCAGTGGCTCCTCCTCTAAGATCCAACACCACCGGCTCTCCACTCCTCCCACTTGTCTGCGCAACTCTCCGTCAAGATACGCTTCCTTCTTGCCGATCCTAGAGGTCCATGCAATTCCTCCCAAGCGGCTCTCCTTTCTCGCTGGGTGTGAAATAATGGGGAAGAGTGCGACATTTGGGTGGACCCGACAAAATTCTCGCAGAGGTGTGCAACAGCCATGATAAGGATTTGCGTTGGGGTGAAGTCAAGAAGGCGGAGGCCATAGGTATTCATGACATCACAGAAAAATTCAGAAAAGGGCGGGCAGAGCCCGCAGTGGAAGAAAAGCGCGAAGAAGGGATACCCAATGGAAACCTTCTCGGATGTGGCGGCGGAGATGACTCTCGTGCGCGGGTGCGCCCGGGTCTCCGTCGACCAGAAGAGATAGTACAGCTCCCGCAGCTCCTTCTGCCGAGCAGAGGATCAAGAGGGCCCGCTCCTTCCATGCGCCATGAAGGCTGCGTGTGCCTCGGCGATTTCACGCCCTTTCCCTTGTCGGCCTTCGAGCCATGGGGAGAGGTGGTGGAGGAGGACGACGGCGTTGGTGGCACCGTGGCAATGGAGGGGCGTCGCTCTCTTTGGGCTCGAGAAGAAAGGGAAAGCGACGGGGTTTTTCTGATGTGACAAGAAGGGCAGTGGGCGCCCTGCCTGCTCCCCTTTATAAAGGGGAGAGGGACGGGCGCCCGATTTTTCCCATTAAAGAAAGCCCCACGATCTCCCCACGACGCCACGTCCGTGCATGGCGCTTAAGTGGGAGGCGTGGTGGGTCCAAGGAGAGTAACGGCGTAATCAAGACCACGCGTGTCTGCAAATCGCTTTGGGCCCGCCCAACAGAGCTTGGCGCCGTGTGTGGCCCAGTGCGGGGCTCTGCCGGCCGTACTAGAGTAGGGTACCCTAGCACCCGAACTTCGTGCAGGCAGCAGTTGCAGCACCCAGCAAGCGGCTGGCCCGATGACCGCCAAGATCTCGGCCGCCCTTTGGAGCCATTCAAGAACAAAGTAATCAAGGCCCGGCAAGAGGAGCTTGCCGGAAGGCCACCAGTATGCGCGGAAACAAGGCCCGGCAAGAGGAGCTTGCCGGAAGGCTTGGTGAGCGACAAGCTCCCGAAGGCGACAAGAACCTTGCAGCGGCAAGGTTCTCGCCATGCAAGTGACCTCTCTTCATCTCCGCCCCACTCGTCCGCCAACGTGTCGCCATGGGGCTTTCCCAAGCACGCGTCGTCGGGCTGTGCAGCCAGCCGGGAGCAGCGATAAGCGGCGCCGACAAGCTACCATCGTGGCAAACGGAGGCGCACTTGACGGTCCTGTTACCTCGTTTCAGCGATCGAGACGGGCATTTATGACTCTTGTCCCTTGCCGTCGAGTTAGGTATAGATCATCAGACAATCGCATAAAGCGTGTACCAACCTCTGCTTTTACTATCTTACCCTTGTCTACTTGCCACATGTGGTGACCCCTTGTGCCTATAAAAGGAGGCCCAAGTGCAACGTAAAAAGGGTTCGGTTCAGCTCCGGCTTAGCTCATTCTACTCATACGAGACCACACTCGGCTAGGTTTTGTAGCTCCCATCGCCTCCCTAGCAAGAACACAATATAATCCACAAAGCAGCAGAGGAGTGTTATCTCCCGAGAGCTCAAGCTGGGTAAATCTGCTCGTGTGCATCGCTTCGATCCGCTCTTCGTGCAACCTCCGCCCCCCTGCGAACCACAAGGGATCCAGGTCCCATAGGTGTTCGTGGGACACGATCAGCTTCCACGACACCTAGCCCCTCCGATGATGAGTGAGTAGTTTACTACAGACCTACGGATCCGTAGGTAGTAGCTAGATGGCCTCTTCTCTCTTTTTGATTTTCAATACAATGTTCTCCTTGATGTTTTTAGAGATCTATTTGATGTAATGATTTTTTGCGGTGTGTTTGTTGGGATCTGATGAATTATGAGTTTATGATTAGATCTATTCATGAATATTATTCGAGTCTTTGCTGGACTCTTTTATGCATGATTGTTATAGCCTTGTATTTCTTCTCTAAAACTTTGGTTTGGTTTGGCCAACTAGATTGATTTTTCTTGCAATAGGAAGAGGTGCTTTGTGATGGGTTCGATCTTGCGGTGCTCAATCTCAGTGACAGAAGGAGACATGACACGCATGTATCATTGCCAGTAAGGATAAAAAGATGGAGTCTATTACTACATGAATAGATCTTGTCTACATCATGTCATCGTTCTTAATGCATTACTCCGTTTTTCCATGAACTTAATACACTAGATGCATCCTGGATAGTGGTCGATGTGTGGAGTAATAGTAGTAGATGCAGGCAGGAGTCGGTCTACTAATCTTAGACGTGATGCCTATATACATGATCATTGCCTTGGATATCGTTATAATTATTTGCTCTTCTGTCAATTGCCCAACAATAATTTGTTTACCCACCGTATGCTATTTTCTCGAGAGAAGCCTCTAGTAAAATCTACGGCCCCCGGGTCTATTTCCTATCATATTATTTCAGATCTATTAATCCAAAAATTCAAAATTACCTTGTTGCACTTTTTCTTTACTTATTTTATTTTCTATTTTTGCTAGATCTATTTATCCAATTTCATACAATTTAATCTATCTCAATACCGAGGAGGGATTGACAACCCCTCTTACACGTTGGGTTGCAAGTTTTTGTTATTTTTGTGTAGGTACCGTTTACATAGTGTTGCTTGGTTCTCCTACTAGATTCATAACCTTGGTTTCATAACTGAAGGAAATACTTATCATTGTTGTGCTGCATAAACCTCTTCAGGAAAATACCAACGCAGATACAAGCAATATGCCCGCGACATCGTTGCCTTGATGGTTTGGCGCGATGAATTGGATAGGGTCAAAAGGGAGGGTCGCCATTGTGGTCGCACTGGATGAGGAGGGTGGCTGGATGGTCAGATGGGTGGAAGGGGATTGAGAGCTTGGAGGGGAAACAGAGGCAGGAAGGTGCTGAGCGATGGAAATAGTGGAGGGGGTGTAAGGCTGGTCATATTGGGGAGTAACTTAAACTAGTAACATGTATATGTTACTAGGCTATGTTACTACCTCTATAGTGGGTAGTAACATATATGTAGTGTTATGCATCACTTCATTTATTACTTCATAGACTCATTTAGCATTGGGAACCGCTAGATGATGGTAACATATTATGTTACTCTATTTGTCTCTTTCCTCATTAACTACTTGACACATCATCACTTTTGCTTATGTGGCATCTATGTTATTACTTATGTTACTTCAACTATGACCAGCCTAATGACGGATACCAACTACAGGGGGTGAAATTGAGGCGTCTCCTCTATTTCTATGAGTGGCTGTCGAGATGACCGGCTGATTAGTCTCAATCACAGCTACAGCGGACACTTACCTGTTGTTGGTCAAATTAGGGGCTAGAACAGCCGCGGGCCGAGCAGTGGCGCTGGAGTTACCACGCCCAGCCGAGAAACAATCTCGAGCAATGTGGCCCCATCTTTTACAGGCCCTGCACTTGATACGATTTGTGCAAGTGGGTGTGCAAGTGTGTTTTGATGCAACTTACTCAACCAGTCAATCTCAAATGTTTTTAGTTGACCAATATGTAATTCACTCCCATAAGTATGATTCGTTTGGAACTGCAATAGCCGGTGAACATTTCCTGGGGAGCATGGCATTTACGAACGTTTTTTATGGCAAGCTCTTCAAACTCACATGGTAATTTCTTCAGGAATACATGGCAAATTCTGCAAAGAAGGGATTTTGCTGTGTAACTTGCCGTGTTTGCTTGAAGAAATTGGCATGTTCGTGCAACATAAAATGACATAGAAAAACAGTCGCAAATGCCAGCCTTCATTGGAACGTTCGGTGAATAGCATTACCGTTCGCTTTGTGTAAGAACATTTGCCAAGATTTTCCTAATGCAATGTGCAAACACATAACCACCATTCGTTCCGTACAAACGACTCCAACTTTTCTTAAGCAGACGGAAGAATGATGATGAGCGGAGGGAAAACAACCTATCGAAGGCCCACTAATCCAAATCGTAGAAAAGTATAATGCTCCTACGAGGCAGGACCGCAGCAGTAGAGTAGTGTATGATATTTCAGTGTTCCAGAAAAAAAAAGATTAATTAGAATGGGGGAAGAATCCAACACCAATTGGCCACATTATGATTGTAGCCTTGCACAATCTCCCGGCACAGGTATAAATGAGAAGCGGCCATGGACGCCATGGGCCTCGCGTGCTGACAAAGCCACACTTATAAGCCACGGACAACACGCCGCCTCCTCAGCAGCCGCGCCACAACCGAGGCACCCACGCAGACGCAGCCCAACCCGAGAGCAGAGCAGCGCAAGGGGGAGAGAGGATAGAGGGAGATTGATCGATGTCTTCCGCATCGGTTCCGCCGCCGGTGGCGCCGGAGCGGAGGGTGCCCGTGGTGGTGCCGGTGGTGCCACACTTGGCTGAGGAGGGAGGAGGCGGGAGCGGGAGCATGGCGGGGATATCGCCGAGCATCCTTATCATCGCCGTAATCGTGGTGGTGATGCTTCTGGCGTCGATCTCCATCCACTACTTCATCCGCAGTCTCTGCCGCCGCAACTCCTCCTCCTCCTCCTCGGAGCCCTCCGCGCCGCCGCTCCCGCTCGTGGCGGTCCGCAGCTCCGCGGTGGCCCCGGCGGCGGCGGCGCCCGTGGCCGACCAGGGGAAGGAGGCGGCCGCGGAGAGGGAGCGGCTCATCGGGCGCCTGCCGCTCTTCACGCTGGCGTCGTCCCTCGCCGCGCTGCCCAGGTCGTCCAGGGACTGCGCCGTGTGCCAGTGCGTGTTCTGCGCCGACGACGAGCTCCGCCTCCTGCCGGCGTGCCGCCACGCGTTCCACTCCGGCTGCGTCGACCCGTGGCTCCGCGCCAACCCGTCCTGCCCGCTCTGCCGCGCCTCCATCGCGCTCCCGTACCCGCCGCTCCCCGAGCTCCTCCGCGTCGAGCTCGGCAGCGTCAGCAGCCGCCGCTCCACGTCGTCCTCCTCCTCCGCGGCCGTCGGCGCAGCGCCGCCAGAGGGAGTCCGCGCGTACCCGCTCCCCAACTCCAACACCAACACAGAGTACCTCGTGGAGGAGGACCTCCAGGTGGTCCTCAAGCCACCCAGCACCGCCAACCCGGCGCCACCGCCGCCGCCCACGGCTCGAAGTACCGGCGAGCCGAGCCAGCAGCTGGCAGCCGCGGCGGAGCGCGCGCTGTCGTCGTCCGTGACGCCGACAGCGTCGTTCAGGTCGGTGGGGCGTTCCAGCAGCAGGTGGAGCAACCGGTGGAGCAGCCGCTGGAGCAGCGGGCGGTGGAGCAGCCGGTACGACGCCGGGAGCGTGACGGCCGCCGCCACGGCCGAGTGGTGGTGGGACATGGACGGCGGGGTGGCGCCAGCGTCGCGGCGGGCCGAGTCCGAGGACGGCAGCGCCTTCTACGGGTTTGTGCGGTGGCTGACGGGAGCATACTAGCTACTCCTACGTAGTAAACAGCGCGTTCCAACGGCGGGACAAGCTCCGGCCTCCGGCGCCGCAGCCCCAGCGAGCCGGCCGGCGACGCGCATGCAGTGTAATCTCCAAACTACCCCTAAACCGGATGGATTCTGATGCCGCTGCCGCACTCTCTGCTCGCCTCTGCTTTTGGGCATCCGCGACCTTCTCTCTCTTGGTTTCTTTTGGGGTGCCGTACGGATTACAAAACTGGCTCCGACTTGGAGAATGTCGGCGGGAAGGCTGAGGAATTCGCTCGGGGACTCCCCTCCCCTTCCTTCCTTCCTTGAAACGAAACGAAACGAAAAATCCACACCTTCCCAAGCTTTCAGCTAGTGTACTACTCCTACTCTAGTACGTACTGCATTTTGATTTGAGTTGTACTCCTATACTGTACAGTTTGTAATTTTCATTCCATTGGTCACTGTGGATTGCAAGGCCGGTGCAGTGCAGTGGTGAAGAGAGAGTGATTTTGCTCTCTGTCTCATGTGTGCCACAGTGCGAGACTGTGTGCATCGTAGCGTGGTACAGGAAACTAGTAGGGGACAGCGGTATGCTTTGAGGCAGGGCAGGCAAAGAAAGCATTTGTTGTGTGTAAGCGTAGAGAGTGCACATGGAGGGGGGTGTTGTTGGGATATGGGTGCAGATTCCTGGTCCATGCCATGCAGCATGAGCATGATCATGAGCGTGAGATCAAGAACTCGGCTCTACTCGGATGGAAAAAGGACTTGGCTGTCCCATTTGGACAAGTAATCATCTCCTACTATCATCTGCTAGTAGCTAGCATGAGTATACTACTATCCACTGTTAGTTCGGAGTGATCATTTTTGTTGAACCAGTGTTCCAGTGATCATATCATATCTGCATGCATAAAGTGAGTGGTGGGTAGCTCTGGACTGGGGAAACTTTGCTTTGACTGTACCCCTGCACTGACTTGACCTGTCTTCCTGCCTTGTCTTTCTTCTTCCTCCTTAGCACCTCATCCATACCATACCATCCTCATGCAGTATGTACAGCAGCGATTTGCATGCACCGGAGGCTTGGTGCATTTTTTAGCCAGAACACTGTATTGGTCTTCTCGCCTTTGCCTTGGAATAGTACTCCCCGGTCCTTTTTACTTTGCATATAAGAGCATCTACGGTTAGAGCAACTCTAATGAGGCGACCCAAACGGACGCCGCATTTGTCCGTTTTTTATCCGTTTGGGCCGGCCGCTCGTCCGGCGTCCGCCCAATTTTGTATTTGAGTCGGTAATGCGCCTAACGCGCCGATCCATTTCATGTCCACATTTAACTTTTAAATAAAAGGCCCATGACGATCATGTCAACGACCATGTCTCATGCCAAGACTATGCGGTATGGCATTCTATAGCGGCCTACGCAAGATACAATGCCGGCTTTAGAAAATACCACAGTTCATGCTGGTGCACTCGCCAGCCGGCCGGCACACATGCCAACACACAAAAAATGGTGGGACTTGAGTTCGACCATGCCATCGCGGCTCCCATGGTCTTGCCGGCACACCTGACGGCATACAAAAAGATGGCCCTCGACGCCATAGATCACTCGTCCTCGAACTTGAGCATGTCGGCCTGCATCTTCTCGAACCACGGCCTCTTCCTTGGTGACAAGGTGTCGAGATCCACCTTCATGATCTCCACCCCGGTCATCATGCTTGCAAGAGCCACTTCTTTCGCCTTTGTCTTGGCGTTGGCGGCCTCGATCTCTAGCATCTTGGCTTGCTTCTCCGCCTCAAGCTCGAACATCTTGGCTTGCTTCTCGGCGTCAAGATCAAGCCTCCTCCTTTGGATCTCCATGAAAGCATCCATTTGCTCCGTCTTGAAATGCCGGCGCTCCTCCTCCCTTGAGTCATTCTTATTCATCATGCCGTCCACGCTTGCGATCAAGGCGTTGGTGGCCGCATCTCGCTTATCCTCCTTCTTGGAGTTGGTCTTCCCCCGCGGTCGTGCCGGCTCGCCTCCCCAACATCCTCCACGGCGCCCTTCCCCACGTGCCTTGGAGCGCAGCATATTGTGCCTTGAACTTCTTCGCCCTTGATGACCTGATAGCAATGGGAGAGGTTGAAGCACTTGCCATTGTGTTGAACCTTGAATGCCTCCAAAGCTTGAAATGCCTACAAAATGTTTCCATGCAAGCATATGGGCAAGTGATAGCAAATGAAGACGTAAAAGAATGATCTTGATGGCACAAAAGAGGACGGCTTGCTTGCTATCATACCATGTCTTGCACGCCGATGCCGCTCACGGGGCGGGCCTTGACGCTCTCAAGGGTGGCGCAAAACTTGTTGCACTCTTGCTGGATCACCCTCCACAGCTTGAAAATGGAGACCCACGCGCGCGTGCTCACAAATTGGTAAGGTGGAATATTCTTGCGCTCATGAAACTCACGGTGCACACGAGTCCAAAAGGTCGAATGATTTTGCTCGGCGCCCGTCTTTGGGTCTTGTCCAATGTCTCGCCAACACCCGCAAAGAAGCTTGTCCTCGGCGGTTGTAATGTGTACGCCGGCGCTTGTTCTTGCGCTCGCTTAGGACCGGCGGCTTGGTTGGTGAGCTCGCCCTCGAACAAAGGCTCCACTTCGATGTCGCACTCGTCCTCTTCCTCTAGCCCGTAGTCGTCCGGGAACTCGTGGTCGAGTGGGAAGCCATCCAGGTCGATGCCGACCTGATCACGCATGAAGGCCGCCTGCTCGGGATCATAGCTAGCGGCCGGCGTGAACGCCCCCCGGCCGCCCCGGCTTTGTGTCTCGTCGGGATCGTAGCTAGCGCCCGCGCACCACCTCGAAGATGAGGTTTTGCATGTAGTCCTCGCCGACGGCGACGGCATTTCCTCGAACAGTTCGGGCGCCCGGAGCCCGCCGGCCGGCGCTCGCCGCGTTCCTCGTGTCGCCGGACGACGAGCCACCGACCACCGGGTGGCGTTGGTCGATGGCGCGGGCGCGGCGTGGAAGGCGCGACCACGCCACGCCGGGTGAGCACTCCTCGGAGAGGCGGAGGCGTCGGTAGACGTGGAAGCCGGGACCAGGTTGTAAACCGACCATTGGGTGAGTCGGGCGGCGCCATCCGAGGAAACGCCGACGAAGTCGGTCTTGGCCGCGGCGACGGCGGCTTGAGGACGCCAGTCTGGCTAGGGTTTACCCCAAGATGTAGAGCGCCTCCCTCGTTGCCGCGGCGATGCGGGCGTTGGTGAATTCCTCCTGCGCGGCGGCGACGGCGGCGGCCTCATCCCTCGCGTCCGCGGCGTGCCTCCGGCCCTTCCTCTTGGCCGATTCCCTTGCCCGCTGTTCGGGCATCAGCGCCTTCTTCGGCTTGGTCGCCGCGACGGTCTAGCGCGGGGCACGAGGCTTGCCTTTCCCGGAGGGGGCGACAGCGCCGGACGAGGCGAGGGAGGCGAGGCCGGCAGCGGCGTCGAGGTCGAGGTCGATGGCGTCCTTCATGGCTGGTTGGGGCGGGCGCGCGTATGGACCGTTTTTGGGAAAATGGGGGGGGGGGAATGTTGGTGGCTGCCACCGACCGGCGGGCTCGGGGAGAGGAGTAGGCGCGCACGCGCGTCCGTCTCGTGTCCGTGCCGACGCAAACCCGACTCAAAATTGGGCTTGGAATGGGTCGCCATGAAAAGCGAAAACGGACGACGTCTGCTTGTCGGCGCGTTGGGCCGCCACTTTTGTCCGCGCCGACCCAAACGGACGCGGGCGGACGAAATGGGTCGCCCCATTGGAGTTGCTCTTACGGTGGGCAAATCCGGCACATCAAACGCCAGCGGACGGTTCCGGTGCATCCGCGGACACTGACTTGTCACACCTCGAATAATGCAATCCACATAACTCATACAACCACGTCGATGCATTACACACCACTCCATCACTACTAACATGCCATCGGACTATCAAAAATTGATATGTTTGTCTATGGTGAAGATCATCTACAGCCGCCCTTGCTCTTCCCGGCACCCTTGCCGTATTTCTCGCGGAAGTACTGGGCGAAGACACAGTAGGGGTCGAGCCGGATCTACTCGTCGCCGGAGCTGTCCTCCTTCTCCTCCTTCCGTGGCAGTCCGGCCATGTCACGGACCGCCCGATTCTACTCTCGGGCAAGGGCGCCTTCTGCTCTCGGGCAAGGGCGCATGTGATCCTCCGCTGCCGTTTCTTCACAATGCTGGTCCAGATGGCTTCCTCCTCTGCGGCTGCCTGCACCCCACATCAGGCGCCTCCGCTGACGCCATTTCCACCGTGATGCGGGCCTCGGCGGCCCTTATCGTCTCCTTCC
Organism: Aegilops longissima; assembly: GCA_021605205.1. Taxonomy (NCBI): domain Eukaryota; kingdom Viridiplantae; phylum Streptophyta; class Magnoliopsida; order Poales; family Poaceae; genus Aegilops; species Aegilops longissima. The sequence continues at coordinate 395,889,126 of CM038676.1, forward strand.
CATGGCGGGCTGCCCGTTACCGGTGGGACTCATAGTCTGCCCGGCCGATGATGGGGAAGGAAAGATTTTTCGGCTGCCGGGACTGCGGTGATCCAACCCCAGAAGACCCGAGCGCCCGTTGAGCCGACACTATGGACTCGCGCCAGACAGATCCGTCCGTCGGCAGGGCGCGATCCTCCCGGGAGCGGCGAAGTGGAATGCGGACCACCATTGCGTCCTCCAACCCGCACGAGATGACACCCCAATCGATGGGTCCGGGGTGGTCGGAGTCTGATCTGCTGCCCGCCATGCCGGAGACGGCCGGAAATTGCCGGAGGTGAGCTCGGGTGGTGGAGGGAGTGGAGGGAAGCGGAGAGTGAAGTGGCTATGGTTTGGTCCGGTGATCGGGTGGGGACGAATATATGTTGGGTCAGGTAGGCCATCGTAAGCCGGGTCCGATGTGGCAGACGCGCCCGGGCGCCCCACATTTGGGTTGAATATGAGGGGTGCCGGTTAGCCTGGGTATTTGGTCTGGGTCAAAATTCGTGACCTGGCAGGCCGCCCGGGCATTTTTTGGGGGCTTAGGGTGCACAGTTGTAGATGCTCTAAGATTTCTATGAAGTCAATCTTCGTAAAGTTTGACCAACTTTATCGAAAATAATAACAACATTCACAATACAAAATCAAGATGAATTTAGTTTTCATATTGTATAACTTTAATATTGTAGATGTTATTATTTTTTCATATAAGTTTGGTCAAAGTCTATAAAGTTTGACATAAGGTAAATCTTATATGCGGAGTAAAAACAAACCAAGGGAGTACTGTTTTCGAATGCGCGTGTTCATCTGATATCGTGAGGTGGTGGTGCTGCTGCTGAGGTCCATGCAATGCAATGCAAAGCAAGGTCGCTTTGACTTGGTTGCTGTCTCAAGGGGGGCAAGCAAAAGCAAAAGGAGGCCTGTGGCTGTGGCCTGCCTCTGATTCTGGACTCAGCATGCAACTTCCTTTCTACTTTTTCCTTTTCTTTTCCCCTATATATCCTACAAGTGAGAGACGGACGCAGAGGCAGTGGGTAGGTACGTACGTAGCTGCTGCTGCTGCTAGCTCTTTCCAGCGATGTTTGTTTGCTGGTTCGTGAATCGTGACCGGTGCTTGTCCATGGTGGCGTGCCGCGCAATCGAGTCAAATGTGCATTGCGTGGACCGATTGACTCCACGCGCAGGGCAGGGGTATGTACGTTCGTACGTGAGGGGTGCACCATCTTTTTTGGGCCGGCCAGGCGACCAACGTGATGTACGGTGCGCTTCACCATCATCATGAGAGAAAGAAAAGATCCAGCTGTACCACGTTTGCTTTGCTAGCAGTAGCCGGTGGCCGAATTTCGTGTTTTGACTTTTTTGAAAAGGATTTAAGGATCTGACTCCTGTTTAAATTTTTTTTGAGATCTGACCCTTTTGCTACCACCAGGGCCTACGGCGGTAGGGTTAGATAGCCTACCGCCACGGCCCATGGCGGTAGGGGTGCGACGGAGGGGGACGACGGTCGTTTGACTCTACCGACGTGGATAGTACTCTACCGCCGTGGAGGCTCGGCAGGTTGTCCAAACCTACCGCCAGAGCACTGGCGGTAGGGTCCCGCCTCGATGTAACGATTCAGAACGAAGAATTGATTGCCTCATGCGGAGTTGTTCGACCCTACCGCCAGGGCCTTGATAGGGTCTTGTTTTTTCAATTAACGATTTTGTAACGAAGAATTGAGTTGCCACAGCGAGAGTTGTCGACCCTACCGCCGTGGGCCTTGGCGGTAGGGTCCTGTGTTTTATGAATTTAAGTTCATTTGCTTGCTTCTTTTCAAATTCAATATGAAATAATATTATAGCAATTTTCACAAATATGACAACAATATCATAGATCTCAAACAATTAAACTTGGGCATCACATACACATTAACAAATTTGAAGTGCATAGAACATTTCAAACGAACTTCAACTAATTAGTAAACGGAGTTCCACATAGTTTCACAAATAGCAAAAACATAGATCCACAAATAGCAAACACATAGTTCCACGTAGCTTCATAACCACCCGAATAGTTCAATCAAACGAAGTTCAACGAAACTAAAAGAGCCAACTATCGAAGAGCATAATCAGTTGCTCCTTCCCTCTTGGAGGTACGGTCCTCGTTACTCTTTGAACGATTCTTCGGTCTTCTTCTTGGGCCGTCGAGGAACCGGTCTCGAAAGGGTCCGGACTCAGCAAATCCTTCTTCTTCGGATTCCTCTTCTTGGCAGTGAGATGCTTGAGACGCTTTGAGTTGCTGGAGGTCCATAATCTTCATCGTACTCCTCCTCCCCGTTGCTCTCATCCTCCTCCTCCCCTTCTTCATATATGGCCTCCTCCTCCTCCTCCTCCTCCTCCTCCTCCTCTCCAACCAACCTAGACGACGAGGGAGCATGGCTCGATGAGCCGATGATACCCTGTGTGGCTACAGGTGATGAGCTTCAATCGACCCAGCTCCAAAGACACCCAAGCAGCCCTACCAGCTTGCGATAACGCTGCATCTAACTCTCGCACTCACAATGAAGCAAGGTCATAATAAGTTCAGATCGATCGATTGCAAGTGAACAAGATGCATCTGTTCCGAGGAGACTGAATTGTACCTTCATCGCCCCCGACTCGGTCTCAGATTGTACGCTCCGGAAGATGACCTAGTGCATCCGAGGCTTCAAAGATGCATCTGTTCAGCTCACCGGACTGCAACGACATAAGTCACCACGCTGATTTAATAAAATATTTTAAATACGACCGTCGGTTCAAACGCACCACTCTGTTGATGAGGGTGCAAACTCCCTAAATCCACTGTGCATGTCTCGATGCGATGCGGTATGCCTGCTCATCGGGTCAGCCCACCCAGCCCGCGATGTCTTCCGCCGTCCATTGAGGCTGAGACGAAGACGGTGCTTCGCCATCATCGTACCACCTCATGTGTCGCCTGTAATCATCCCGCTTAGTCACTCTCCTCTCCACGTCTTTACGCCACCTCCGCCGGTTCCACTCCGTCACATGAGTCTTATGCTCCTCTCCCGATCAGGATCGATCGATTCTTCCGCGGCTCATGCCGCAAGGCATAAGCAACAAGAATCATCATAAGCGCAATGAGATCATCATAAGCAACAAGAAACATGATAATCTCACGGAGAACAAAGAGCTCACAGTGGAGCGCGTGGCGCCCGTATCGGTGGGCTGGCCGGTGGGGTATGCCGATAAATCCCAAACTGCGTGGCCGCTGCTGTGGCAAATGCCACTCGACGGCGTACACACGGATCATGGGCACGATGCACCGCCAGAGACCACGGTCCGCATCGCACATCACGCTTAGATCAAAGTCCAACTCTCGTTCGCCGACACGCCACCAGACACCTATTACATATACCTTGGTAAGTTCGCACTCTCGGTCAATAGCGGAATCAAAGAGAAAGGTGTTGGGCGAGTTCATATACCTGCGTATGCGTCAAAGCGTCCAAATCGTTGGTGTAGGTCTTGTACGAAGTCTTGTTTATGTTGGGGAACGTAGTAATTTCAAAATTTTCCTACGTACACGCAAGATCATGGTGATGACATAGCAACAAGAGGGAGAGGTGTCCACGCACTGTGAGACCGAAAGCGAAGCGTTATGACAACTCGGTTGATGTAGTCGACGCCTTCACGATCCGACCGATCCAAGTGCCGAACGACGGCACCTCCGTGTTCAGACATCGCTCACTCGATGACGATCCCGGACTCGATCCAGCAAAGTGTCGGGATGAGTTCCGTCAAGACGACGGCGTGGTGACGATGATGATGCTCTACGGCGCGCAGGCTTCGCTTAAACTCCGCGACGACATGACCGAGGTGGAATATGGTGGAGGGGCACCGCACACGGCTAAGGAACGATCCGTAGATCAACTTGTGTGTTCTAGGGTGCCCCCTGCCTCAGATATAAAGGAGCAAGGGGGTGCGGCCGCCCTAGGAGGAGGCGGCCGGAGGAGTCCTACTCCCACCGAGTAGGACTCCCCCTTCCTAGTTGGATTAGGACTTGGGGAGGAAAGAGAGGGGGCGCCGCCTCCTTCCCTTGTCCTATTCGGACTAGGGGAGGCCGCGCCTGCCCTGGCCGGCCCTCCTCTTCTCCCTCATGGCCCACTAAGGCCCATTAACCCCGGAGGGTTCCGTAACCCTGTTCCTAAGAAATCGATTTCACCCTAACTATTCAAGTCCAAACATAGGCTTCCAATATATCAATCTTTATGTCTCGACCATTTCGAGACTCCTCGTCATGTCCGTGATCACATCCGGACTCAACAAACTTCGCACATCAATACTCATAAAATTGTCATCGTAACGTTAAGCGTGTGGACCCTACGGGTTCGAGAACTATGTAGACATGACCTAGAACTATTCTCGGTCAATAACCAATAGTGGAACCTGGATGTTCATATTGGTTCCTACATTTTCACGAAGATCTTTATCGGTCAAACCGCATAACAACATACGTTGTTCCCTATGTCATCGGTATGTTACTTGCCCGAGATTCGATCGTCGGTATCCAATACCTAGTTCATTCTCGTTACCGCAAGTCTCTTTACTCGCTCAGTAATACATCATTTCATAACTAACTCATTAGTTACAATGCTTGCAAGGCTTAGGTGATGAGTATTACCGAGAAGGCCCAGAGATACCTCTCCCACAATCGGAGTGACAAAACCTAATCTCGAATTATGCCAACTCAACATATACTTTTGGAGACACACCAGAGTACCTTTATAATCACCCGATTCATGCCAGACGCTTGGTAGCACACAAGTGTTCCTCCGTAAACGGAGTTGCATAATCTCATAGTTGCGTGAACTTTGTATAAGTCATGAAGAAAGCAATAGCAACATACTAAACGATCAAGTGCTAAGCTAACGGAATGGGTCAAGTCAATCACATCATTCTCCTTAATGATGTGATCCCGTTAATCAAATGACAACTCATGTCTATGGTTAGGAAACATAACCATCTTCGGTTAACGAGCTAGTCAAGTAGAGGCATACTAGTGACATTCTGTTTGTTTATGTATTCACACATGTATTTTGTTTCCGGTTAATACAATTCTAGCATGAATAATAAACATTTATCATGATATAAGGAAATAAATAATAACTTTATTATTGCCTCTAGGGCATATTTCCTTCAGTTTAGGCCCGTGTAGAGTTTGACAACGTCCCACTCGTAAGCTACGGTGGGGTTTCGAGTCTCGCCGCCTTTATTCGCCATAGTCTTCCCATGGGCGCCTTGGCAACTTCTCCGGACGCCCACCGCAGCCGCCCCACATCCAAATGGAGAAGGCCTGACAAAGCCACCCATATTGGACTTGTCTCCCGTCCTCTGCGTTCGCCATCAAGCTGCAAAACATCAAATGAGGATCAGATATAAGAAAATGTCATGGACACACTTTTGTAGGTAGGTACGCAATTAGACACTCTCTTACCGAACGGTATAGGTAGGCGAGAGATGCCGTCCCCCAACTGTACCCTGCATCCCAGTCCGCTAGGAAGAACAGACACGCCCGATTATAGAGTTCCTGAGCTGTCTGAAACACGACCTCCGAGAGAATATACCATAGATAGGCCCTCGCGTACAACCCACGATCGCCTCATCTACGCCTTTGGGGCATGTCCTCCGGTGCTCGAGAGCTGTGGCAACGGCACACCGGATGTACGGTTACTCTTGGCACCGGGCGTCGCCGATGAGGGTGGTGACCCTCTCGCCAGCTGGCCCTTCCACTCGACCGGTGAGTGCATGACCTCGATCGGCATTGCAGTAATCATCCCCAGCCCTCTAGGGTCACCGCCATCTCCCGCATGGCGATGGAAAGAATGGGTCTCCGGTCTCCAACGGTCAATCAGAGCTGTGAGAGCCGCGTGGACAAGCGCCGGCGGCCGACGCTGAACTGCAGCACGAAACCCAACAAACGGGTTTCTTGAAGAACGGCGCAGAAGCGCCGTCAGAGTCCATATGCCCATGAACCCCGTGACCCCTCATGCGCGAGTGGCTGGAGCGTCTGTTAAAAGTGAACGCCAAAAGTTAGGAAATCATTTTCATCAATCCGAGAACTTTGATCAAAATTTCTTTCATATCACTTACCTCTCCGTTCTCTATGAAACAGGCACGATGACCCTTGTCGAATGCCCAGTCCAGCATGCAGTACCGTGGGCCGATGTTGTCCGCAAGAGGTGGCCGCCTTAATAGAGTTTCATAAACAAAAGAACCATAAGCATAAGCATACATAAACAAACAATGAACTCAAATCATATCAAGATCAAATTTTAAGCATATTCCTCCAACAACATCTACTACACATGATGGATCAAATCATATCAACATGCATCATATAAAAAAAAACCTCCAACATACATCATAGCTTCATATTTTTAAACAAAATTTTCCAAACAATATCTTCATATCATCATATCAACATGCATCATCAAACTAGGGTTCATCTTCACACTAGAGCATATCATCATATCAACATGCATCATCAAACTAGGGTTCATCCCTTTATCAACAATACATCATAATTTTTAACAAAAAATTATGAACTAGGGTTCATCTTCACACTAACATATGAACTATTGATTAGAGTACATATCCAATACCACTACTTACTAAAGAACTAAGAACTACAACTACAATCAATCTTAGGTGAAAAAAATCAATCTAAGTTCAAAAACATGAGGGATTTCAAGCAAATAATGCGTCGAATCGGTAGCAAGTTTGCAAAAACTAATTGAGGGATCGGAGGAGCTTACGGTTCTCTCCTGGGGCCATCTCGATCCGCCAAAACGGTGAAGAATCGGTGAAGATCCAAGGGGTGGGAGGAGATGAGAGAGGAGAGAGGGCGACTTGGGGAGAAAGAAAGGAGAAACTGCCGACTTGGGGGAGGGAGGGGGGGGGAAGGGAAGGGGCGCGGTCTCGGCGAAATAATCGCCCGCACCCTACCGCCAGGAGCCCTGGCGGTAGAAATTAGACAGCCTACCGCCAGGCCCATGACGAGGGTGCGACGGAGGGGACGGCGCCGCCTCCGCGTCTTGGCGTGGATAAGTTTCCTACCGCCATGGGAACTGGCGGTAGGCTATCTAACCCTACCGCCAGATGCTCTGGCAATAGGCAAAAGGGTCAAATCTCGAAAAAATTTTAAACCGGGACCAGATTCTGAAATACTTTCTAAAAAGGGTCAAAACACGAAATTCGGCCGTAGCCGGTACTGCTGGTCAGCGTGCAGAGGTGTGAACTCACTGAATCAGAGCGAAAAAAGCTTTGGCGCAACAATGGTGCTAGAGCCGGACTGCTCGCTGGGGCACGCACATGAGCACCTCCATGGCCATATGTCATGGCATGGGCCGGCCCGGGTCAACGGCCCAAAGCCGCGCGGCGCAACAGAAGGCTGGCATGAGAGTTCGAGGCCCAAGTGAAGGAGAAGAAGCAAGCGTACAGAAAGGCCGGCTATATGGAGGAGTAGACAGGGAGGAAGCTCTCGTCGATTAACTGGAGAAAGAAACATTCCCGTGTTACCTGCAAACTCTCCTCCCCTTTCCCCTTCTCTCTGAATTCAAATCCTCTCTGAGCAAGACAAATCCTAGTTCGTGCATAACACCATATATGTGAGCTACAGCCAGGCACAGTAATAACGACGCATATGCAGTGTCAGACAACGAGTTAAAGTTGAACAAAGGGAAGTGAGAAATCAACTGCGGCCGCTGTCGGCTTCGGTGGGATCGTTGGTTGGAGGACAGTGATTTCCTTTTGGGCGCTGATCTGCGCCGGTGCGCCGGCCCAATTGTTGGGCCGGTCCAGCATCAACCGTCCGATGCGCGAGCCTTGGTCGTCCGATCTGGGGCTGTTGTCTTCCTCCTATTCCCTTCTTTCCTTCCGCGGCAGCGCGAGCGCTGTCTTCGGGCCTGCGCGTCCTCCAGGCCGCCAGCTCCTTTCCAGTGTCACCGTCGCCCGCCTGGCCCGCCCCCGGTCCGCCGTGGCTCTCGCCAGCTCCGCCGCATGCAGCTCCTGCCGGCAAAGGTCGCAGCTTCGACGAAGGAGTGCCGCCCCGTTCAGGTTGTAGCAACGCCACTCACCACCGAAGGCCGCGTCTCCGCGCGAAGCCGCCAGTAGTTCACCGCCGGTCCCTCGAGTTCGTCGCCGCTGGAGCTCCACCGTGAAAGCCATTGCATCAATGGTGAGGTGCCAGTCCAGCTTTTTGTCGCCAGGTTGAAGATTTTTAAAAATATGGTTGAAGCTTTTCACGTCAACGGTTGCAACTTTTTTGTTGTGTACTCACGGGTTGAAGCATCCTATAAAGCCAGTTGAAGCTTTTTATAAAACCAGTTGAAGCTTTTCAATTCAACGGTTGAAGCTTTCTCAAAAAATGACGGGTGTGGATTTTGTTTCATAGTGCTCTGATGAAACTTCTCTATTCCGTCGTTTGCAGCTTTTCAAACTATGGTTGAAGCTTTTTATAAAACCGGTTGAAGCTTTTTAATTCAACGGTTGAAGCTTTCTCAAAAAAATGACGGGTGTGGATTTTTGTTTCATAGTGGTCCGATAAAACTTCTCTATTCCGTTGTTTGCAGCTTTTTAAACTATGGTTGAAGCTTTTCGTATGAACGGTTGTAGCTTTTTTCAGTGCATGGTGTCCGGCTGAAGCTTGATATACCGCTAGTTGAAGCTCTCGAATTGAACAATTGTAGCTTTTTTGGTCATCGGTTGCAACATCGGTGGATTAGAAAAAAAATGCTTCCAAAGTTCGTGTGGAAGCAGATGGTTGCAGCGGTGGGGGAGGAGGTCACGCGCTCGCGCTACCGTGGTTGAAGCATCTCCGGTGGACGATTCTAGCACAGGGGAGTACGAACAGCAGCTCGCGGACAGTATATTCCATGGCGACTTCCAACTCCGGCTCGCCGGGCATGGAAGGAACCTGCAGCCGAGGAGGGAGGGTGGCCAGTGGGAAAGAAGGGGATCTGAAGGATGGAGGTGACCTGCGCAGGGTTGGGGCTAGCGGGCGGCGAGATCTGAAGGAGGAAGAAGGGGATCGGGAGAAGCGCGAGGCGTGCGATGCGCTTCGCCTCGCTTCGATCTAATGGCCCGCGCGGGACCGGCGGAACGGTTCGACCGGCACACCGTTTTTAAACACTTCCCTTTCTTTTTCCCCGGGCACAGCCGGCGGTAAAACGCAAACACAACCAAACAAAAACCAGAATCCCCGCGCACACGCGTTCGTTGCGGCAAAGCGGGCCATGCGTCATGCGTTAACGCACCCACATATGGCCACTTGCACTGCGCCCTAGCTACCGCATTACACGTCGGTGGCGCCATCACCCACTCGCCCGAAATTTCATTCTAGGTGGAAGGAGCTCGCGAAATTCTGCTCTCCGGGCGCTCGCTGATCCGTTCCGAGTGGATCGTGATACATGTGCGTGTCGCCGGATCATTTGCAGCTTGTGTTACGTGTGCACGTCCATGCTGAATAAATTCATCTAGTAGTACGTAGGCAGCCAGGTGGTCGTCGTCCATCCAGAGAGTCGAGTCGCCATCTGAGCTGGACTTTACTTGGTTAGCGCAAGCGATTGGAAGCTGCATGCATGCTTTCACCCTGCGTGTGCTTGGTCCCCAAGTTAAATCAGATCACGGCCTGGGTTAATCTGCCGCGATGTTGACCGGAGATACGAAGGTTAACCTAACCCCATTAGTTTAGCACAAGCATGACACTCACACACGCGAGCGGCTGCCGAGTGTGCCGATAGGGCTGAGTGTCAAGTGGAAACGCAACGCAACCGTGCGTCGCATTGACGACCAGGGGGTCGCCGGGCGCCAGGCCACGCAACGCCACGCATTGACGACAAGTCGCCTAGGTCGGCAGATCCATCTGTTTCCACCTCATGTAAGAACAATGAACGCAAGGCTCTGTTTGACTGATGACAAATACAGTACTTTTTTGGTGCGACACTCACGTAGAGTATATGTTACTAGCATAACGCACATATGTGTTAGATCTTCGGGCTACTTAATCGCCTTCTATTGCTAGCTTAGAATTGAAGGAGCTGGGCGCGGTACCTAGCTACGTACGCTCCAAACAAGAAGCTAGGGTTGTTTTGATCGATTGGTAGGGTTTCTTTCTTTGTGTGCGTGTGTATCCTGTGATCCTGTCTATACGACCCATGCCCATCTAGATAAGCTGTAGGAACAGTACCGGTATATTTTACAACTCAGTCCAGTTGTGGTTTTTTTTTTTGAACAGAGAAAGGCACCAACAGGTGCCAATGTATTCAGCTCAAATTCAGTGTACGTCATGATTACAGAAACTGCTTACAGTACAAGAAAGAGAAAAATAGACCGCAGAATCTGAGAAAGAAGAGCTGAATAGAAGTCGGAGAAGACAGCAAGGGAGCATAATCCCTTCTGATGAACCACATGACTAAACATGAGAAGGCAGCCTAAAGAAGAAGATGCATGAACTGCCCTTCTGCTATTCAAAGAGCATAGATACACCATGGAAATAACACCAAGAGCAGCTGGACCAACAACTTCAGAGTGAAATTGGGCTCCAATAGCTTGCATCAAGTTCTGAAGAAGATAGAGAACTCAGAACATAGAGATAGTAGTCCAGCCGAGCTCCAAAATCGTTGGCTTAGCCTGCAGATTCACCAACAAGTCTCCTTGCACCCGAAGAAGTCCATCCCTGCAACTGAAATACTACAAGAACAAATGAAGCAAAGTATGTTGAACAAAGAAGAAATAGACAAGCAAGAAGCAAAGAGCTAGTAACAGTGCACTGTGTGAATCTTAATACCAGGAATTTGAAAATTAGAAAGAAGGGATACAACATTGCAAGAATTAGAAGAGTGACTACGAGCAAAGCAACAAATTTGAGTATCCCTATTCACTCTGAAAAATTGGTGAGCAAGGTTATGGGCAACTCCATTAACTTCTCTAGCAATATGAAACACTTTTGGATTAAGAGCTGCAGAATGTTTGAAAATATTTGCAAGATCCTTTATGATATTCCAAGGATAGAGGGATCCAAGGTGTTGGCCAAAGCAGCACATTTAGCAAGAGTAAGACAGTCAGTCAAAAAAGTAGCATGCATAATATTGAGCTGAGAGGCTATATTAGCAACAGAAGCAAGAGCAATAGATTCGGCCTGCAAAGGAATTGATTTAGAGGAAGTGGAGGCCTGAATTTGAATATTAATTTCTCCCTGCTCTGAGGGAAGAGAAATATAGATACTAACACCGGTAGCCACATCTCCTCGAGGAACGCTGGGAACTTTATTTGTTCTGAAAGCTGCATCAGAGTAAATTTTGGGCCCAACAACTAAAAGATCAGACCTGGGAGAATTACCTGGCAAGGGGAACTGATTGCTAGCAGGAATGTGTTGAACCTATTGATTCTTGGTAGAAAGACCGGAAAGAATATCATGAGGCTCCAAATTCAAAGCACCAACAGCAATGCTAACTTGACAAGGAAGAGCTTTGTTTCTATCAAAAAGAATCATTTCTTGCTTTCCAAAGACACCACAGAAAATTTAGGATATTTGGGATGGAATCGTGTGGGTGATTCATTTGACTGAGGAAATAAGCACCGAATGCATTGTAGTATGGCTTGGGTTAAAACATCAGCTTTGAGGAACGAGGGAGAAGAAAATCAGCCCTCACGAGCAAAATGACAAAGAAAAAATAGATGAAACCCATCCTCCGGTTGACCACGTCGACAACACATTTGAGAAATATGAATCGAGAAACGACCAGCTCGCATACTCGTAGGCAAAGCTTTTATAAAAAGTCTCCATGCAAAATTTTGAACCCTAGGAAGCATATTCTTTTGTTTCCAAAATAATTTAAGAAGATTTTTTAAATCCAAAGAAACAACACTAGGGGCATGTGTAGGATTAGCATGGATATCTTGTACACAATTTATAAGCAGATTTGGAGGAACAAATACCATTTGGAGTAAGATCCCAACATGACAAATCTGGAATTTCATCATCAACAATATCAATATGAACAATAATGGAAGCCAAAGGTTGCTGAAAAAGTGAGAGTATGAGAGTTTGATTCCAAATCCACTGACCCGGAAGCCAAAGATCCTTAACCAAGGCAGGGTACACAAAACCAGCATGTTGAGGAATGAGATTCTCATGAATGGAACTCCAATTATTACACCAAGGAGTGCTCCCAAATAGAAATGTTACCTTGCGTTATTTGATAGAAAGAATGAGTTTTAAGCTTAGGTAAAATTTTAAGAATGGAAGACCAAAAGGCAGATTTAGGAGGAGGAGTAGTAGTGGTAGTCCAAATGGAAGCATTAGGAAAATATTTAGCTTTAAGCACGGGAGACAAAATGAGAAGAAGGGGCTTTAGCTAACCTCCAAGCAGCAAATAAAATCAGACTTTTATTGATGGCCTTCAAGTTGCTAACACCTAGATCTCCTTCATCTTTGGAGCTGCAAATGTCTTTCCATGCTCTAAGACAAAGACTCTTTGTACAGTCATTTTGTCGAACACATGTCCACCAAAAATTCCTAATAATAGCCATAAGCTTAGCAATAAATTTCTTAGTGAACAAATTTTAGCCATATAGTAGACAGGAATGGCCGAGAAAGCCGAACGAATCAGCTCAAGACGGGCAGCACGAGAAAGCATGTTGGCTTTATAAGAATGCAGCTTTTGCAAGAATTTGTCCAGAACAAAATTATAAGCAAGAACTCTATTTTTAGCAGGAAGAATCAACTGGTGACCAAGATGAGTAAAATTTGCATCCAAAGAAGAAACATGGAAAATCTGCTTGATGTCCTGCATAGCATTAGGAGAAACATGAGAGCTGAAAAGAAAAGCAGATTTAGACCAGTTTGGAATTTGACCAGAAATAGCACAAAAAATTTATAAGATTAGCCATGTTGTGAGCTTCCTGCAAAGTGGCCTGTCAACAAACCCATACATTACAAAAAAAAGACACATCTGTGACATTTTGGGCCAAACGAAATTTGTTTCTGTCATGTTTATGACACTTCTATGACGATAATTGTGACAAAACCTGGTATCATCATAGATGTGGTGGGGTCCTATTTCTATGACAAAAAATCATGACAGAAAATGGGCTTTTCGTCCTGGGCGGGCCGGAGACGCAGCTGCATGACATTCTTTGGGTCGTCCATGACGGAGAAAACCATGGTAGAAGCGAGGGCGAGGAAAATATCGGGGGAGTTCCCGGTTACGGTGGGTGGTCAGGGGCCAAGCGATGCGCGTTTCTCTCAGACGTCTGCTGCGTGTGTGCAAAGGCTATGCTTTGTCGGTGTTCAGGAACAGGGGTCCTCGGACTTGCTGCGCGCCCGCGGCGTGGCTCAAAGGGGAGCCCAACACGGCCCATCTTCATCAACACGAGCTCAAGACCCTCGCGAGGGGCCAAGCCTCATGGGCGGACGACGTGGAGCTTCCTCGTGCACGGCCTCGTCAGTGGCTCGCGAGGCGGATAGATCAAGGCGGGGTACCTCACGAGGTGCCCATGACGCAAGCCATGACGACCAAGGCGCCAACTGCAAGCGATGTCCTCCTTTCCTCTTTGGTGCAAAGGGAGCAAGCGCAGCGAGAGCATCAAGCAAAGGCGTCCATTTCGCAAACAAGACCAAGACCAGTCCAACGGCAGAAGGAAGTCATTATGGAGCCCAAGGCGGCGTCACCACCGTGAGCCTTTGACAAAGCGAGGGCCAACTTTAGTCGGGATAAATGTACCAGATGTACCCTTCAAATGGCCAATTGTTGGCGCCCTTCCCGCTCAATATTTGGGAAGAGGCTCAGGGCCTTTGCCTATAAATAGGACTAGTCACCCACAGGGTAGAGAGATCTGAGATCTGGAATCGGCAGACTGGAATCAGCAGAGAGAGAGAGAGCGACTGAACTCCCCCAGCAGTTCATCACACCGGCCAAGAACAGACCCTCGCGAGGCTGTTCTTCCTTGTATTGTTCATCACCATCAGCCCAAGAGGCAATCCACCACACCACAAATTAGAGTAGGGTATTACACCATAATGGTGGCCCGAACTAGTATAAACCTTGTGTCTCTTGTGATATTCCTTTCGTAGTTTAGATCCTAGCGAGGCGGCGGGGTGCAGTAGGTAGAGGGTGAGATTCGCGCGCCCCAAAGGTTGAACCTCAAGGGTGCAGCTGAACCCGAAATCCGACATTTGGCGCGCCAGGTAGGGGTGCGCCGGGATCCACCTCCTGCCACTTCGTGTCCTGTCGCATCGTCTTCATCATGTTCGGCGACCAGGCGGGCAACCCCGGTCCCTGGGCGGCTTGGCCCGCCCACGCAGAGCCGCTTGCCTCGGGCGACCCCATACCCCAGGCAGCTCGTGTCCGCAGGGAGCTGCAGGCCGCGGGCGACGCGGACAGGCTTCGACAAGTCTCACGCCAAGGCGGCGCGGTCGTCGCCGAGGGCTCCGACCAAGCCGCGACCATGACGCCAGACACCGCCGGGCGAGGCGAACTCGAGGGCAGCTCACGGTGGCCGAAGAGCTCTGCAGCAGCGAGCTCTTTGGAAGGTGGCATGACGTCTTTGCTAGAGCGGGTGGCGAGCTCCAGGCTTTACCGCCTCGGGGATCATCCTTCTACACCCAGCTCCCACTCAGGTCCAGGCGGCCAGCTGGGTTCCACACGCGTCGCTGGGCCCCAAAGCTACTACAATGCCAGCCGACTATCAAGCCTGCCGGCCAGCGGCGCTGCCTCCCCGCCCGGCCAGCGAAGAAGGACTCGCCACACCCACAGCCCCAGTGGGCAGCGCGCTACCACCCAGTGGGCGCTTCAAGCAGAACCGCATGGCACGCGGAGCACTATGGTGCGGCCTTGGGATGACGGCCCCGAAGAATCGTGCCCACATGATGGACCAAGGGCACCAAAGACGAAGGCGAACAAGGCTCGCTCCTCAGCCCAGCCGGGGGGCGAGGCGACAGTCGAGCTCTTCCAAGAGCCCGTGAAGGCCCCACCGCCACGCTGGAAGGGCGATTATTGGGTACCACTAATTCCTCGAGGAGCAGGCATCGTTAATCATGAATCATAGGAGGTGCAGGTCGCCACAGTGGCGGGTGCCCGCCTCCCGATCTCCTACCCTTGGGAGGAGGGCGTCGAGGCTGCAGGAGAGGGGCCGAGATCCGGCATCACCACCGCGGCGTTGAGCAAAGCGTTCTCGGGAGGTAGGCCCTCTGTTGGGGAGGTGCCTCGGGGCCTGCCTGGCGGAGGACCCGTGGTCGTCGGGGAACTGGCTGGCGACCGCTCTACCCCATCGGCGCGTCCTGGTTTCGGTCGTCGTTGATGGCACTAGAGTCTTGGCGCAAGGCGGGCCCTCGTCTGGCGATATGAAGCAAGGCGGTACACTGTGAAGAAGGCCTAGTGCTGTGAAGCTTCCGCCCCGTGACTCTCTCATGTAATAATGAGTGGGGCTATACACGCCCGGAGTCTCGGGGTGCCGGCCTCGAGCCCCGGGCTCCCTCCCACGCCCAGATGGCAGCACTTAGCTCATACCGGTGAGAATCGTCCAAGACTAGACTAGGTACAGACGCCGCCTTTTTGGTTTGCTTTCATTGCTTTTCCCTTTGGTTGTCACTTTCCCCAGCCGGATTTAAGTTGGATTAGAATTTGAGATTTGCGTGTGTTTGGGGAAGGGGGTGTTTAGTCTCGTTCGAGCAATCTCTGCGTTCGGTCACCGCTTTGCCTCAGCTGCCTCCCTCGTGAGCCCCTCGCGAGCCGGGTTGAGCCTAGCTGCGTGCAGCCCAGATCGCCGCCGCGCATCCTCTCAAGAGGCTTTTACTGCAGATCCTACGGGTTCGATCGGGAGACGCTCGAGACGCCACAGCCCTCCACGGGCTATCTCGGGACCCGCGCGGGACAAAGGTAAACTAGCCAGCCACTTGGCACAGGCGTACGGGTGATATAGCATCTACTAATACGCAGAACACAAGTTTTACATGAGGGGCTCCCCCTCCCAAAATGCTCTCACAACCGTCAGGGCAAAACCTGAGCTCTATTCGTGCAGGAAACAGGAACGGTGCGCAGTCAGTCGGATAAATCCCCCAATGCATCCTCAGGGGCACCTCCTGAATTGTCGCTGGCGTCGCTGGCCTCGCCGTCGCTCTCTGCGTCGTCACCAGCGGCGTCAGGGCCGTTCACCACGCCGCCTTCATCAGCGGCCACGATCACGCCATCGTTGTCTGAAGCGAAGGCCCTGACAAGGGCGTCCACGTTGTCCTCCACCAAAGGCGCCCGTCGTCCCGGCACGGCCTGCTGAAGGCGATAATGGCGTCGAAGTCGAAGTGGGGGTCCATATCCGGAGATGGTGAAGACGCGAAAAAGCGGCGCCCGAGCAGGGCGCGGCTCCTCTCCTCCACCAACCCGTTGGCTCTGACCGACCGCGCCTCCAGCGGAGTCGCCACGTCGGTGAAGAACTGAAGGTTGCCGGCGTAGTTAACTGCGTGCGGCTCGCCAACAGCCGCCTCGCAGATGTTACCCAAGGCTGTGTTGGCTCTCTCCCAGAGCGTGGTGAGCATGGGGCCGTGCTCATGCTCTAGGATCCGCCGCTGGCGTATCTCGTCCGAATTCTGTCGCGCGTCGGCCTCAGCCTCGTCCACCCGTTGGCGAAGAAGAAGCACCTCGGCACGGGAGGTAGTTAACTCCTCCCACGCCACCTCAAGGGCAGCCCGGAAAGCGTCGGCCCGCTGCGTCGCTTCCTCCTGCTTGGCCCTCAAGGCAGCGGTCCTACCTTCAGCCTCAGCCCGGATCAACCCCAACCTTTCCTTGAACTCGCGCTCGAGGTTCAAGCGCGTAGTCGCCACCACACGCCCGACCTCCTCCAGGACACGGGCCTCCCGCGCAACGACATCATCCTCCACCCTCGTCACCAAGCGCTCCCTTGTTTCCAGGCGTTCGTACTCGCATGCGCGTTCGGCGGCTTCCAGCGTCAGCGCCTCCTCACGCTTCTGGAGCTCTGCTGGGTCGCCTGAGGCCACCCTCATCGACGCAAGGGCCGTCTAGCGCAGCTCCACTTGCTCCTCCAGTGAGCGGCATCGGGCCAGGAGTTCGCGCCCCTCCTCCGCCGCCTCTCGCCGCGGTCAGCTTCGAGCCTCTTCAGCGGCCTGAAGCGGACCTCCCGAGAGGCCGCCAATGACGCTTTGGCCTCCTCATCGTCAAGATCACGCTGATGGCGTGCAAGGGCGACAGCCGCCTTCAACTCGCGCCTCTCCGGTCGGTCGGCGCGAGCTCTCACCCTCGGCGTCGTCTTCATCGGCGAGCTCTTCACCAAGCAGGCTCACCGCATCAGCCGCCCTCCGAAGAAACCCTTGGCGAAGAGCGCGACGCTCCCGGGCGCGCTCAAGTACGTCTTCCACACCATCATCCGCCCCAGGCGAGCGCCGAGGGCCACGAATCAGCACTCCCCTGCGGGCGGGGCTGGGGCTGCGCCCTCGCCACGGCCGGCACGCCGCCAGAAGCCCGCCAGAGCCAGCCCATCCCCCAAAGAAGAGCACAGGGGATGCCTCAGCCAATCACGGTCGACGACCAGACGAGAAGCCCACGGCAGACTGACTATGCCACGAGAAGGCTCGCGAAGGAGGTTCGCGAGGCGCGCGGGGACGCGATGCGCCTCAGGATGTCTCGTCTCTCCGGCCGGCCTCACCACGAGGGCTCTGCTTCTCGGAGTGCTCGAAGACATCGGAGAGGGCGGAGCCCAGGGGGATGGCTCCTCAGCCATCTCGGTGAGCTCGGCGGGAAGGGCCCTGCGGAGCAAGGATCAGTAAAAGCAACAGAAGAATCAGGAGCCAGAAAAGGGGAAAGCTTACTCATCGGTGGCGAAGTACTTCCTGCGCTTCAGGAGGCGACAAGGGTAATCGTCGCCTGTGGCTTCCTTCTCTTCCGGAGAGCCTCAAAGTCCACGCGAAGCGACCCAAGAGTTGGCGTGAGGGGTCAACTGCGACGAGGAAGGAGCGTCGAGGGCGACCCGCGTCAGGTGCGTCTACGATGCACGCCGCCGTCACCTCGCCAAGAAAAGTAATCGGGCCCTCAGGGCCTTAGCCGCAGGCACTACGGGCAACTGCCACCACCCCCAGCCCAGCTGCAGCTGGGCCTTAGGAGCTGCTCCCTCAAGAGCGCCGCTGGCACCGTCACCCTGCGGAGGCCCCTCGGCCTCCAGCTGCTCGTGCCTCCTGCTCCGCCACTCGAGGAAAAGCCGCCATGGCCGATCGGAAGGGCGATCACCACCACCGGTTCTCGCGAGACCCCATGAGGCTCGCGGGCGCAGCCCCATTCGTCAGCTGGGCATCACGCTTCACAAAGTCACCCCTGCTTGAGCAAAAGTACAGCAAAGCACCCCCTTGCCGGATGCTGCCAGGGGTGGGGTCCCTAGTCAAGACCAAGAGCACCTTCCTCAACGCTTCAGGCATCAAGTCCTCCTGCTGGAGCCCCATGCGGTCTTCATGCCCGCTGAAGGCCCACATCCGGCGAGAATGGCGCTGGAGAGGGGCACTACGGCATAACAGGAACTCCTTCACCACCTTGGGCGCCGTCACATCGAAGCCCTCGAACGCAAGCGACACCAGACGAAAGCGAGCCGGGGCTCGTGGCGTCTCTCGCCCCACCTGAATTGGGGAAAGCGGGTGATGTTGGCCCGACAGCGGGGCTGGGCACCCCACGTCCACGCATACAACCACCGCCGCGAACCTAAGGCGCAGCGGAGGAAGGTGAAGTCAATCCTGGCCGCTGTTTTGAGATGCAGCAATGAAGCTCACACACCCCAAACATTGGGTGGGGTCAACAAGGCGCATAGAGAAGAAGTGGCGCAGCAAGGCAACTGAGGCAAGGATGCCCATCATCGCCTCGCAAACAAAGGCAAAGACCGCAAGAAGAGTGATGGATTCCGGACCCAAGTGCATCATATGGATCGATAGTGGGAGAGCACAAGATTGAAGAAATCGGAGAAGGGGAACAGCCCGCCCGTGGCGTCGGCAAAATCTCGGACCTCGGTGATTATCCTGTCGATGGCGAAGTGGGGCGCGGGCCAGCCGTCGTCCGCCCGCATTCATTGAAGATGGTGGCCAAAGCCGAGCTGACCTTGCCCAGGCCCTCTCGATTGAGTATGATTGACCGATCGACGGCGGGGGCCGCCGACGACGGCGAGCGAGGCGGAGGCATGGGCTTCTTCCCTCTTCCCTTCTTCGTCGGAGCCATGGCAACGGAAGGGGGGAGGAAGGTTCGATATTGGATTGGGAGCACAAGCTGGAGTTCGAGAGGAGGAAGAGTAGGGAACGATCGAGGAGCGAAAAGGGGAGCGGCTGTGTGCGGCTACGAGTCCGCCTAGCACGGCACAAAATAAGGAGGCGTGGGGGAACAGTGCCGCCCACGTCCAATCAACCGCCACGCGACGGCCAAGGCCGCAGGCTGTTAGGGCCCGCGGCGCTTCGCACTTGCCCCTTCGCCTCTCTGCTCAGCCAAGTCCGAGCACGCCTTGGGCCCGGGGGCTATTGCTGGCGTTCTGGGAACGGGGGTCCCCAGACTTGCCTGCCTGCGGCCTGCGGCGTGGCTCAAAGGGGAGCCCAACACGGCCCATCTTCATCAATACGAGCTTAAGACCCTCGCGAGGGGCCAAGCCTCGCGGGGCGGACGACAGGGAGCTTCCTCAGGCATGGCCTCGTCAGGCTGGCTCGCGAGGAGGCGGAGAGATCAAGGCGGGGTACCTCACGAGGTGCCCATGACGCAAGCCATGACGACCAAGGGCGCCAGGCGGGCGCCAGCCCGCGCAGTGTCCTCCTTTCCTCTTTGGTGCAAAGGGAGCAAGCGCAGGCGAGAGCATCAAGCAAAGGCGTCCATTTCGGCGCAACAAGACCAAGACCAGTCCAACGGCAGGAAGGAAGTCATTGTGGAGCCCAAGCGGCGTCACCACCAGAGCCTTTGACAGGCGAGGACCAACTTTAGTCAGGATAAGTGTACCAGATGTTCCCCTTCAAAATGGCCAATTGTTGGCGCCCTTCCCACTCAATATTTGGGAAGAGGCCCAGGGCCTTTGCCTATAAATAGGACTAGCCACCCACAGGGTAGAGAGATCTGAGATCTGGAATCGGCAGATGGAATCGTGAGAGAGAGAGAGCGATCAACTCCCCAGTTCATCACACTGGCCAAGAACAGACCCTCGCAAGGCTGTTCTTCCTTGTATTATTCATCACCATCAGCCCAAGAGGCAATCCACCACACCACAAACTAGAGTAGGGTATTACACCACAATGATGGCCCGAACTAGTATAAACCTTGTGTGTCTTGTGATGTTCCTTTCGTAGTTTAGATCCTAGCGGGGCGGGGGTGCGTGTAGGTAGAGGTGAGATTCATGCGCACCCAGGTGTTGAACCTCAAGGGTCCGCTGAACCCGAAATCCGGCAGCTCTTTAATCGAACCCGAGCGAGGCGTTGGACTCTAACTGAAGGCGAGCGATATCACTGCAGGCTACGTGCGCATTACTGAACCCAAGCTATCGATCGATCCCTTGCATTAGCAAGCCGAGTGATTCGCCGCTCTGCTGCTAATCAAGCCGATCGATCTTTGGCTCTGGATGAGCAGTGGCGTTGTTGGGGGTTTGGATGAACAGTTCTCGGTGGGGGTTGGATGAGCAGGACCCGTGGTAGTAGAGGCCATTGCGGCTGGATGAACAATACCCGATCGGTCGAGCGGTGGATGAACAGGACCCGTGGATGGCTGGATGAACAGGACCCCGTGGAGGGCTGGTTGAACAGTAGCCGGTGGAGGGAAAGATGAACTGTAGCCCGTGGAGGGGTGGTTGAACAGGACCCCGTGGAGAGGGCTAGTTGAACAGTAGCCGATGGAGGAGCGGTGGAGGCTGGATGAACAGGAGCCCGTGGATGAACAGTCGTTGGTGGAGGCTGGAGGAGGTCGACGGTGGATGAACAGGAGCCCGTGGAGGCAGTCGACGGTGGATGAACAGTAGCCCGTGGAGGCAGTCGACGGTGGAGATGAATATTATCGCGTGGAGTCCCGTTTTGCGGTACGCCACACTCCTCCCGATGAACAGGACCCCCATTTCGACCTTGGCGCTCCAACACAAGTTTGTTTCCTCCGTTTTGCGGTACGCCACACCCCTCCCGATCAACACGACCCCGTTTCGACCGTAGGAGGTACGTTTCCTCCGTTTTGTGGCAGCCAGACCCCTCCCGATGAACAAGATCCCGTTTGCACCGTGGCTGGTCGAACACAAGGCCGTTTCCTCCGTTCTGCGGTACGCCAGGCCTCATTTCCATCGGCTATTTCGTCCAAGCCGGTTGGCTCCCGATGAACACGACGACGCATTCCGTTCCGACCCAACCGGTTGGCTCCCCATGAACACGACGATGACGCAGTTTCTCCGTTCCAACCCAGCCATGTACACGAGCCCTGGCCGTACGTATGCGCAACTAGGCGTTCGAGACCCCGCCCTATGTACGTACGTGGCCGTATTTTCTTGCTTGCACCCTGGCCGATGTACATACGTGTACATGCTATGTGCGTGCCTCTACTACGACACATGCGTGCCTCTACTACAACACGTGCCCTTCCTTGCACGGCCATGGTTCATCGCTGCAGCCTGTAGACAGACAGATCGACCAGTATGTATGTACACGTTCGCGACCAGAATGACAACGCTATGTACGCTTCGACCAGGTGGGTCCCGACTGTCAGACACTTCCCTGTGTGCAAAGATGTAGCTGGTGGGTCCCAGCAGTTAGGGGACGAATCATTTTTTTCCCGTAATATGGACGCACTTCCTTGCGTGCGAAGATGTAGTTGGTGGGTCCCAGTAGTTAGGGGGCGAATCATTTACTTTGCCCGTAATATGGACACACTTCCTTGCGTGCGAAGATGTAGCTGGTGGGTCCCAGCAGTCAGGGGGAAAATGTTTTTTCATGAAATACGGTGGCCCGTCCGGTGGGTCCCTGCTGTCAGGTGGAGGAATAATTATTTTCCGCGTAATAAGGAGGCACTTCCTTGCTGCGGCCGTGGACCCGGTATCGACCTCTCCACGTCTGATACTCTTCGATGGAAGTCGGTCGTTGACCACATTGACCACGCTGCGCCGAGAGCACCAAGGCGGTGGACGACGGCGAGGCCTAGGAAGGGGACGAAGCGGAGCCGGGGAAGACGCGGCAATGGATGCCCACGTGAAGAGGAGTACAAGGGTTCACTGGTTCGGCTGCGGTGTGAGGATGTCGTCGCCGCAGGGCCTGGCCAGCAGTGGGAGTAGTAGGGGGCTGTGAGGCCTCCGCGGCAGCACAGCCGGCCACGGGAGGCAGGAGTAGGCGGCACGACCGACGCTGCTTTGGGAGGCTGGAGCAAGAAGACCAGAGGTTGAAGAAGCACGACGGCCGTTGGATGGACATCGTACGGTCACTACAGCTAGAATCGTTTATATTGACTAAGTTAACAAAGCCCTCGGTATGCGTCAACTTAGTAGGCCCACAGGTCAGCCTCCGAAATGGTGCGCCCCAGATGTCAGGGGGAGAAATCATTTTTGGGCGTGTGAAGCTAGAATATCCGAGATTGAAGAAGAAGCACGACATCCGTTGGATGGACATCCAACGACCACTGTTGCTAGAACCGTGTGTTGACTATGAGTTGATAAAGCCTTGCATACACGTCAACTTATTTTTTTAAGGGACGCGTCAACTTAGTAGGCCCACAAGTGTGTGGTAGAGAACTTATAGCCCATTTGAGATTTGTAATAATATACAACCCATTTTTGAATTCTAATAGAATTTACTACAACCCATTTACAGTTTGTTAAAAGTACAACTCATTTTATAGCTTGGACAACGATTAATAATTTCAACCAAACGTTCAAAACAGAATTCAATAAAATTTTCCACATTTTGATGGGATCCGAAATATTTTTATCCAAAAATTTCTACTCAGATTAAATACAATTTCAATATAAATTTGCCTTACGTAAAAATCCAATGAAACATTGCGCGCGCAACAATTAATGAAATTAAAACTTTCAAAATCCAAAAATAATATTTTATGAACTAATTACGTTTTTGGTGCATTTCTTTATAGTTACAGCCCAGTTTTTATAATTACATCCCATTTATTATTTCTTAAAGCCCATATTTTGTTAAGCCTAATGCATCCCTCCTAAGAAAGATTTGCAGCCGAGCGGAACGGAGAATAACAAGTTGACCTTGCCTGGGTATTCCTCAAAAAAAGTATTGCTGGACTATCCATTTTCAGCTTGAAAAAAATTAATATCTGGGCTGGATATCTGACCTGGGCTAGACGGGCCACAGCCCGCGCAGTTAATACCCTGCTCTCCTCTGAACAACAACGAAAACATTGCTCAAGAAAAACTCTGCAGTGCTCACACCTCAAAAACACAAATACTACTCGAGCTGCTTGGTCCCAGCTGTCGGCCGCTCCTTGTGCAATTCTCTCATTTATTGACTACATAGGTTGACAATGGTGTGGGACCGTGATGTCAGGAAACCAGAAGGAAGCAAAAAAAATATAGTTGTACATAATAAGGAGGCACTTGCTTACGTACGGCTATGGCCCTATTGGGTCCCTACTATCATCCAGTCAAAATAAAGTCATCTCCGGAATCCTCATGTTCGTTGACCATGTTGACAACGCTCGGTGCCACGGCGAGCGCAACAACTCGAAGGACGATGTAGAGGGCCTCACGGGCCCTAGGATGGTCTGATACAGCGTCCGCTGCTCATTCAGGAAGCCAGGATCATCGGACACCTAAGAGCACCTTTGAGAGTCTGAGACGGCATGAAACGGTAAGGCCGCGCTTGGGAGCTCTGGTTTATTTCACACCTATATTAAGATACAAGTGTAATTTACTCGTCATCGGAAACAACGTGTAAAATACAGGCATAATGAAACCGAGGGTCCGAGGTCTGTAACGAAAACCGGTGAGTTACTTGTGTAATTTGAGAGACCAGTGTATATTTTACTAGTCGAAATCGAACAACCAAAAGCTTCGCCCGAAACCATCTGCTTTTATTTACAAGCATCAGTTTTAGAAGCGGTTTTGGTTGGAAAACGATGATCCAATCACGGCCTAATATGATGAGTTGGTTGAAGATCATATGGTTTCACCTCTAACCTACCCGAGTTTTCGTATAGGCTATGAATAAAACATAAGACAATGAACTTCTTAAGCACTAAAACAACAGAAGACGATGATCTTCTTAATATGCAAATCAAAGGCATTAGCTGACATGCAAAACAATATGAAGCATTTTCTCAGGAGGCATGGTGAACAGCTCGTGATGCCGCATGCCACAACATTCCAAGATCAACTTTGCAATCTAACTCACAAGGCTTGGCATTACATAGACAACATTCAGAACAAACTGTTAAAATATCTTACATAAGTCAACATTCATGTGACTATGAATCTCAGCAGAGTAATTATTTACTTCTGAACTGAAGACATGAATAGGAAAAAACGATCGACATTGCTCACAGCAAAGGGCGTCCCACTCAAAAATATCAAATGCATATCTTCTGGCTAACATCAATGAGAAAAATTTGACAAGGTTTTCCAATTCCAATATATTAAACTAATGTCTTCTTGCTAACATCAATGATTAAAATTTGACAAGCTTTTGCCATTCAAAATATGTAATGCCTATGATTGCGAAACGGGCAGGGTTTGTCATCAGTTTGTCATCTGATAGTCCGGTGGCTCAAGGTGACGATGAATGATTAGAGAACCATTCGATGTATTGTACATTATGAAGTATTATGGAGGACACGAACCATCTGAACATTTTGTGCAGTTCCACTAAAATCAAGCTGAGCATCCCTGTGGATTTCGTATTTATATGCTGCAAGAAAACAAAGATACATCAGCACACACATGAATATTGGCCCCAGTGTCAACCCACCAATCCGTGGACTAACAAACTGAAAGTACGGTAAACGGATTACCATACCCAGATGCCCCATCATTGTTGCTTAGAATGACATTGACAGACTTGGAGTCCTGTCATGGCTTCTTGTACTTGTTTGGGCACTTTTTGCCCAGTGCACTCCATGTGTTGTAGAGTTGCCTATGCTCTCTGCAGACTAGTCGTGTCACCAGCGTCTACTAATACTCTGTAAAGCTTCTCGATCATTTCTTCTATAATGTAACTCAAACAGTGACTGCTTCTTTCTGCAAAGTGGTAAAACCAACTAGACCCACTAATGCAGCAGTTTGCCTTAGACCCATTGGCTCCTTTTGTGCAGTCCAACTAAAATCAAAGTCGGAATAAAACCGAGCTTTAATTTTGATGTCCCTATAAGTAACAATAGGTATAAGGGAAACAATTACTGAGAAATAACGGTTGATGACTTGTACTCCCAGAAGAAAAACATCTACTGATCTACCTTATCTTAATGGGAAACAAAGCGGAGAGTAGCAATTCTCCATCGAGCAGATTCATTCATATTAACGAGACATTATCTTAACAATGCCTTGTTTCAACATGTATAGCGTACACAAAGCAGAAAAGTACCATTCCTAAAACAATGCGATGATTCATTTTAACGAGACATTATCTTAACAATACCTTGGTTAAACATGTAGAAAGAACTACAAAGCAGGATAGTACCATTTGTAAAACAACATCAGAATCGATATATAATAACAGAGACATTATCTGAACAATACATTTCTTAAACATGTACTTGACCGATCCCTAACGAAATGGTACCCCATGATCCTAACAAGTGTTGCAGTTTTGAACTAAGATTCAGTAGTAAATTCTGAGGAAAGTCGGTACTGACCTTTCAAGACCAAAATTTGAAACAACTCGTGAGGAAGACCTAAAAGAGATCTCAACACATATATGCAAATCTGGTCTACAATAGCAACAAGTTGAATAGATATCCCTGTTTTAACAGAGGCAAAAAAGGAATCAATTACTGGCCAATAAAGGAGGATGAAACATGCGACCACAAAAATGGTAATCCCGCCAATCCCTAACAAGTGTTACAGTTTTGAACTAAGATTCAGTAGTTAATTCTAAGAGTGGCATTGCTTAATTTTATCAGCGACATTAGATTAACAAAAAACATAAACAGTCCCAGGGGAGAGTGGGCGCAACAACACCATTTGCTTCCATCTACTTATAAAGGGGGTGATGCAGAGTTTTGTTGTAACAAAGAAACAAGCATCATGTCTGGGTTGGAACAATTTTTTCCCACTCAATGGTAAAAGACAGCAGTTCAATAGCTTCAATTCAACATTTATCCAAAACAGTACCAATACAAGTAGCACAACATCTCAAAGCACACTGCAGCATCATGTGGATGAAAGTCGGTACTAACCTTTCTTGACCAAGATTTGAAACAACTCGCGTGGAGGACTTGAAAGAAACCCAACACATATATGAAAATCCATGATCTCTTTTTGTGCAGTTCCACCAAAATTAAGCAAAGTCACCGGTGTGCCATTCAAGTTGAACTGCACAAAACACTCTTAAAACATAAGTGTTTCGCATAGCAAAGCAAAATGTCGCAATAGCAACAAGTTGAATAGATATCCCTGTTTTAACAGAGGCAAAAAAGGAATCAATTACTGGAAAAATAGAGGATGAAGCATGCGGCCACAAAAATAGTAATTCCGCCAATCCCTAACAAGTGTTGCAGTTTTGAACTAAGACTCAGTAGTTAATTCTGAGAGTGGCATTGCTTAATTTTACCAGCGGCATTAGATTAACAAAAAGCATAAACAGTTCCAGGGAAGAGTGGGCGCAACAACACCATGTGCTTCCATCTACTTATAAAGGGGGTGATGCAGAGTTTGTTGTAACAAAGCAACAAGCATCATGTCTGGGTTGGTACCATTTTTGTTCACTACTTAATGTGAAAAGAGAGCAATACAATAGCTTCAATTCAACATTTATTTAAAACAGTACAAATACAAGTAGCACAACATCTCAAAGCACACTGCACAATCATGTGGATGAAGGCCTGTACTGACCTTTCATGAGACAACCAACATAAAATACGAATTTACCAACACGAATAGGAAATCCAATCTCGTTTTGTGCAGTTGCACTGAAATCAAGAAAAGTTGCCGGTGTGACATTTAAGTTTGCTATGGTAACAAGTTGATAGATATCCCTGTTTTAACAGAGGCAAAAAAGGAAACAGTTACTGGCCAATAAAGGAGGATGAAACATGCGGCCACAAAAAGAAGCATCGACCTTATCTTGATGGGAAACAAAGTATAGGACAGTAGCATTTCTAAAACGGTTGCATTGATTCATATTAACAGAGAAATTCTCTTAAAACAGTTCAGTAGTTAATTCTAGGAGTGGCATTGCTTAATTTTACCAGTGGCATTAGATTAAGAAAAAGCATAAACAGTTCCAGGGGAGAGTGGGCGCAACAACACCATGTGCTTCCATCTACTTATAAAGGGGGTGATGCAGAGTTTGTTGTAACAAAGCAACAAACATCATGTCTGGGTTGGTACCTTTTTTGTTCACTACTTAATGGGAAAAAGAGCAATACAATAGCTTCAATTCAACATTTATTTAAAACAGTACCAATACAAGTAGCACAACATCTCAAAACACACTGCATGATCATGTGGATGAAGGCAAGTACCAACTTTGTCATGGCCTTTACAAGATCACCTACGAATCTGCCAACATGAATAGGAGATCCAATCTCGTTTTGTGCAGTTGCGCTGAAATCAAGCAAAGTCGCTGGTGTGACGTTTAAGTTTGCTATAGCAACAAGTTGATATCCCTGTTTTAACTAAGGCAAAAAGGAAATAATTACTGACCAATAAAGGAGGATGAAACAAACGGCGACAAAAAGAAGCATCTAACTTATCTTGATGGAAAACAAAGTAGGACAATAGCATTTCTAAAACGGTTGCATTGATTCATATTAACAGAGAACTCTTAAAACAACATTCGTTAAGAATGTAATTTACTTTTAACAGTGGCATTGCTTCAATTTTCCAGCAGCATTCTTAGATTAACAACAGCAAAATAGTTGTATGGGACATGGGACATGGGACATACCAGCACCATGTGCGTCCACACGTATAAATGGGTGATGCAGAGTATGTAGCCAAGCAGCATATCTGCGTTGATCCCATATTTGTTCTCTTTGAACCTTTTTCCTATGTGAGGGCAGCAAATCTAGTCCTGCACAAACTACCCGACCCCCCAGTTTCTTTCCCTTTTCAACAAAGAGATCGGTTCCTTACAGATGTGTGTACTGGGTTACCCCCTTTTTCCCTTTTCGACCAACAAAGTGGCTGGATAGCCAGTCTAGACTACTTTCCGTCCCTCCTTTCCTCATTGAACCACGTCCTAGATTCATGCTCCACCCCACCGCACCCTTCTTTCCTCTTTGAACCAAGACCAAGATTCGACTACAGAATCAAAAAAGATCCGCATGCAGCTAGAGCAATGACGGTTTCAAAGAAACTTATACCTTAGGGTCGTCGGGATGTGGCAAGGCGTGCGGCGGGAGGCCGGATCTGCCCACACTACGTACGATAGCGAGGAAGAAGGGGTCGGTGGCCCTCCCGCACAGGCTCTGGGTGAAAGAGAACAACGCAGCCGGTAGTGGATTGCCTCCCTCACCGAAGGCGATAGAGTGAACGCTGCACCTCCTCCCCTTCTTGGTGTGACGGGATCCGGACGCCTCCTTCACCAGCTGTGAGGGGGGAGAGAGATACAGAGGCCAACGCAGTCTTGTTTAGATCTGGTGAAGAGGGTCACTGGGTGAGAGACTGTGAATATAGCAAGCCCTAGCAAAGGAACGCTGAGCCTCCAGCGTGTATATATATATGTAGTGCGGCGAGAGTGTGAAGAGTGCAAACTCTAGCGAACAAGTGCTGAGGCTCCAGCTTATATAGTACTACATATGTACTATAGTACGGTCTGAGCTCCGGTGCCTTAACTGCACCTGCTTTTGGCTATATGACAGGTGGGCCAGCCACATTTTGGGCCCACTTGTCATAAACCCAAAGGCAGGTTCACTAAGTCAATGAAGCTGCGTCCATATAGTACTCGTGTATACTACTAATATATAGTGGAGTGGTTTTCTTATTCTCTCCATAACAATCGTTTTAAATTGTGTAAGTACGAAACAGAACTCTTAATTTAACGTACCAGTGAAGAAAACTACTACTTCCGATGAACTAATGATCCACCCGTCCTGGTCTCACTTCCTGTCTGGGGCGTGCGGTACACTACCCTCTCTTAAGTGAACAACCACACATGCGCCAAATTATCGGAAACATGTGAGAGTGTGTACAAATAAAGAATTTTAATTTCAATTATCGGAAAGGTTTGAGAGTATGTACAGTTTGCCCTCTCTCAATAATTATGGTTTGTTGTGTTCGGCTTAAACTTGGTCAAACTTTACAAAGTTTGACTTCAGTCAAATCTGATATGCGGAGTAAATAAAAATGGAGGGCTACTATGTCCATTTGGGTTTTTAGTCCACACCATTTTTAATCAAAGTTAATAGCTAGACAAATAAAATTACATGGGAGCTGAAGACAAAGTTGTGAGAAGGCTTAGAAATCAATACAAAACTTATGCTCGTAGTACCAACGTCGATCCTTCTTCGAGGAAACATTTGGTTCATAGCCAATTGTGTGATAAAATTGCACCAACGTGAAAGATGACTGCGTCTCCAACGCAACCAAGGTGAACTGATGAAGGATATCATCTTTGTGGGTAACAAGCAAAGAGCACTGATGGAAGACAACTTGTTTTTCATGGATAATCGATCAGCTTCACCAGCCGACGCAACCATGAGCATCGATAGGTCATCGTGGTGATGCCTCATCCATTTGGCATCAAGTTTGGGTGAGGAACCTATGAAGTTCGACAAATCCTCACTGTGGTCTGTTTGTTCTCATTAATCAAGCTCGAGGAAGGAAGAACCACGTGGCAGAGGACAGTGAGGCGGAACAACAATGGCCATCCAACTTTGTGCAGTTCCACTAAAATTGAGAAAGACATGCCCGGGTATGGAGGTACGCATCGCTGTTTGCAAAAATATATAAAAAAGGATATAGTGTTGTTACTTTGTTTTGGTAGTGGTACAAGATTAACAACGGCATCTCAATTGTCAATAAGAATTAATGATTATCTTGATGGGACCCAAGAAAAAAAAATCATTTCTTCATTTAACCAGTGATAATATTAGATTAGCAGCAGCAATAGGAGCATATGGATAATGACCGCACAACCACCATGTACTTTTTTTCGGAACAACATGTATACCTCCACCGAGGCATAAATCAGGACAACTTTTCGAGTGGCATTTCCTCTATAATAGTAGGTGATGTTGGACCAGCCGACGAACCCTAGCTACTATATATGGGAAGCTGGGGAGTAGTCGCATAGAAGAAAACCCGCATGCAGCGACCTGGGGAGCTGGACCAGTACAAAAAGTTATACCTCGGGTGGGCGATATGTCGCTTAGGCGGGCGGGCGGGATCTGCCCACACGACGGCAGCGAACAAGGGTGCGGAGGACCTTCGTCCGTGCCAGCGCCGGCTCCGAGAGGACAGTGCGCATCAGCTTCCTCCATCTCCGACGGCGACACCGTCAATGCTGCACCTCCTCACCTCCCGCAGCGGACAGGATTCGGCCGGATCTCTGACCACCGGTGAGGAGAGAGATAGAGTGGACACTGTCATCTTGTTTTGATATGGAGAGGGTGAGAGAGAGACACGAGAAACCCTATCAAACAAGAGGCTATATATATAATGGAGTAAAAAAATCTCTCCATAACAGTGGTTTTAAATAGAATACGCGCGTTCGCGGAAAAAAGAAACGAAAACTGGCGGAGCCTTTTTTAACGTACCAAGAAAGAAAACTCGATCAAAAACACGCCCCCGCTTCCAGGTCGCGAGAGTCGTCGCGCACACACACATAGACATAGACATGCATCTGAGGATGGCTGGGTAAAACTGAATACAGATGGTTCCTTCTTGCCGAGAAGCAGGCGCGGTGCAGGCATGATACTAAGGGATCATGGGGGTGCTATAATTTTCTCTTCATGTAGAAGCTTGTGTTATTGCACGAACGCACTAGAAGCAGAATTGCTGGCCATCAAAGAGGGTTTGTCGCTCACATTGCAGTGGTGTAAATCTTTTTTTGACCCATTGTTCTATGGTAAATTATATTAATATAATAAAATACATGGGGAGTCTAAGCTCCAAATATCAATATCGAGACCGTGTGCCTTGAAGCTACAAATATGGTGAGGATTAGGAATGAAGATCTTGATAGATCTCGGTTTGGTTTTTTGGTGCGTGAGATTAGATCGCTCACGGCACTCCGAAATACTTGTATTGCTCATGTTCAACGAAACAACAACATTGTCAGTCATACTTTAGCTCATTATGGTAGGACTAGTGGCCGTATCGCTGTTTGGCTAGGTTCAGGCCCTGATGGCATTGTCGAACTTTGTAATTCCGGGTGTAGCGTGGCTATGTGAGTAATACAAGTTTGTTCCCGCAAAAAAAAGACATAGACATGCGTATCCGTGTTTACGTAAAATTCCATCACCATCTCCATCTCCAATCCTATTTGTCCAACTGGCACATTTTTTTTTGAAAGAACAGTGACAGTGGGAGAGGCTCCCACTGACTTTGTATTACTCACCACATAATAACTACAAGAGTGTTACAATGGGTTTTAGGCCCCCCCGGCCATATGGGGATCAAAAGTAGGACTAGCGATCCAAATTTACAATAATGTCCAACTGGCACATTATTTACGTTGTTAATTATATATGCAACAATATTAGCATACAACATCTCTTGTTTGTGGGCGTCCGGACCGCTGCCACGCCCACTCCTGACCAACCCAAACCCTCTTCATTACCAGCGTGCTTCCCTTGAAAGCAGTCGATGCCGCATTCATGCCCGGCCAGAGCGGACTCGACCTCTCACTGGCGCCGGCATTGAAGCGCACACCGGCCGAGAGAGCATCACCCGCGCCGCTTCCCGGTGCATGCGACTGCTCCGCGTTCAAAGGTCGCAATAGCCGGCCACAACATGCATGTAAAAAGTTCTTGGGAGTCTGTGCTACAACTAGCTATCCTCCCCCAACTCGTCAATCTCTTCCAGTAGTGCTAGTACTCCATGGCGCGATCCATCGACAAGCAGGCGGGAAAGTTATCGTATACTCGGTTTGCAATGGGTGGCATGCCGAGCGACCGTGTGGGGTCGATCCGTGGAGGAGGGTGAGACACGAACGCGACAGACATGATTTAAACGTTGGTTTTGCTCTATGACGTGATCCAACGAAACGAAACGTTGGTTGCTCTCCATTTCCATTTTTCTCGGAAAAACGGAAACTTTCCACTCCATTTTTATTCCTACTCCAAGGTTTCCCTGTTACAACATTCCATTAAATACAAAGGAAAACTAACACGCATGCTGATGCATCTCAATGATTCACAGATCACAGCCAATATTTACTTCACAACTAAAGACAAAAGTTGTGAGAGCGTGTACAAAAGAAAAACTACTGATGGGG
Source organism: Aegilops longissima (assembly GCA_021605205.1). NCBI lineage: Eukaryota > Viridiplantae > Streptophyta > Magnoliopsida > Poales > Poaceae > Aegilops > Aegilops longissima. Next base: position 395,921,721 of record CM038676.1, read on the forward strand.
TCACTACGACTTAAACCCTAAACCCTAAACAGGATTTAATTTCCTGGCTAGGTAGAACTGTCGAAGGAAAGACGGCCGGCACCCTCGGATCATACGATGCTTTTGTGCAGTTCCACTAAAATCGAAATGAGCATCCCCGATGGCAAAGATATTGAAGAAGTGTGATTAGAATAATAGTACTGGCACTAGTTCATGAGACATAAACTCATCACAAATAGAAGCCGGTAGAAGTAGAGAAAGATCGACATGGAGATGGAGCTACGTGGGGAGCTGTGGCAGTGGAGCAAGCCGGCTCCAAAAGGAAGATGTACTACCTGGGACGTCGGGCTGTAGCTAGAAGGGCGGTTGGGATGCGACATCAGCCCTCACCGCGGGGACCCCCGATTGGGACGCACCGACTGTGGGTTTTCTCCCTCGCCGATGTCGACCACGTCTACGTAGAACATTGTTCCCTTCCCCAAGCCGCGGTATCAGGCCGGATATGTGACCAGCGGTGTGGCCACCGTCGTTCTATGCTTGTGAAGAGAGCAACCCAAGCAAGTAGGCTTGTAGCTTAGGCTCCTGCTAGTGTATATATAGTGGTTTTCTTTTTCTCTCCATATCAAAATTTATATATTGCGTACGTGTCATTGAAGAGTGAAATGATGGTTGCTTCTTCCGACTAACTTACTGTGTGAGTTGACTACTCCTTAGTGGCCCCTACACGTACTCCCCCTACGTGTATGACCGTTCCTGAGTCTCACTTGTACTTATCTCTATTTTCTTGCATGACACGTGAGTAGACAGGATGCGCATAGAGGAATTTTGTTACTCCACGTTGTTACGTAGTACTGTACTACTAGTACCTACTCCCTCCTTCCGGTTCACTACTGGTACTCCCTCCGTCCTGGCTTATTGGTCCCCTTTGTACTCAATTCATGGGCTCGTTTTCCTCAAGAAATTGTCTTTAACAACGTATTAATATCAGGAATGCATGCGTGAACAATGAATGATTAAACCTTGCATGCAATGTTTTGACAAAGCATTGACTTATGAACATGTGAATGTAAGGGACCAGAACCTCATGCATGCATGCAATAGTCACACGTACACATGGACGCAAAAACGCGCGCGATGCCCTAATGCATGCATGTTCGAGCACACGACGGAACACACACAGTCACGCTCAAGTGCTCAACCTACACGTGCATGCACACACATACTCGGCCAGGGTGAGCTAGTGACCATATAAACACCAGAAAATGTATATATTGAGGGCAATGAGCATATTATGAAGTCCACTTACCGTATTTTTACAAATATACAGTGACAAACAATGTATTTATCTCGTTTGAAATTAAGCCATATTAACCGGAAATGAGGCAGTATGGACTAGCATTACTTTGTTGTGTCCCGTCAACTTGCCGAACGAGGAGAAGCTTGCATGACGGGAGAAGCTTGCGCGCGGTGGCTCGCAGGACAAGGAGAAACTTTTGACTAATGCAATCTCTTCGTCGTTCAGGCGGTGGATGTGCAACAGTTAATTCGGTGTCAGATTGCCAGAAGCATACACTATACTAGTACTAGTATTATTGTTCGACTTCCCGAAGAGGCGAACAGCCAGGCGCAAAGTTTACTAGTACTAGTATACTACTACAGAGGTATGTACTATACTATACTAGGAACCGGATGGAGGAGCGTCTGCACTCTTATTATATTTTAAAAATGTGATAAAGTAATCTTTAACACATTTGGTTCTCTTCGAGGGTTCTCGCATGTGATAATGGAAGTTGATTGCATGGAACACTCGCCACAATTCTCGCTTAATTCTGGCTCAGATCCTTTTACAAATAGGAGCGCTCGATAATATTTCCTTTTTTTTGTTATTCAGCATGTAAACAGGTCAGCAAACCTTGTGGCGCATCTTTGTGTGAACCGTGCTTGCTGCACTTTGAATGTGGCCGAGAGCTGGCTTGATGAAACACCTCGCTTCCTTCTTCTTTTTATGCGGGGTACCTCACTTCCTAGTGACCAGTCTCTTGGCTAATCGTCCTAAGAATGCTTATATATGAATAAAGCTCTCTCATTTACCCGCAAAAAAGATTAAGCCATATTAACCAGAAAGGAGGGAGTATGGACTAGCACTACTTTTTGGTGTGTCCCATCAACTCGCAGAACGAGGAGAAGCTTGCAGGACAAGGTGAAGCTCGCTTACGCCTTTTGACTCATGCAACCTACCCTCGCCCAGGCGGTGGACATGCAACATTTCATTCAGTGTCAGATTGCCACAGGCATACACTGTAGTACCCAACATGTGGAGTACCATCATTGTTCGACTTCACGAAGAGGCGAAGAGCCAAGCACAAGGTTTGTAGTTGTACGAGTAGTACTACTACTAGAACCGCATGGTGGAGCGTCTGTACTCTTATTTTATTTTAATCTATGATAAAGTACACATTTATTCGGGAGAAGGGCGGAAAACGGCAGCCCAATGGTAGTGTTAAAAAACATCGAACATGTAATGATGATATCGATCAACCATGATTGAATATATCTTGGCCTCCGTGTGAGCCCGTCTGTGTGTTCTCGCTCCTCGTCTCTCTCAAGGAACGGCGGGTTGGCCATTTTGCCGTCAACTGAGATTGGTTTGATCACACTCCGGTCCCACATGTCAGTCACATGCCAAGAGGAAGTGCATTGACCGACTGGCCATACGCGTACTTGGTTTTGCACCTTCAGGCCATGCTTGGAATGGTTGTATTTCAATACGGAGGCGTATAACTTACACCTGTAAGTTCTTGGCCCTTAATGCAAATTCAGCGAATTGAAACGACGGGCGCAGGTGTGTATTTTTTACATGTGTATTCAAAAGAGAAACGGTGATCCAAACAGGGCCTCATACTACTCCTCCCTCCGTCACAGTTTACAGGGCGCGCTTCAATCTGATGCATTTTTGTCCATGCATTTCCACCACCAGAGAGACTTTAGAGCGTATTGATGGTTGCTTCTTCCGAGCAACTTACAGTGGGAAAGGTGGGGCTTATGATTTGACTGCTCATTACTACTCACTATTAGTGCGGCGCAACAACCGGGCTGAGTCTCCCATGCGGTTGTGCACTACTCCCCCCGTTCTTAAATATACTACGGAGTATTTGTCTTTCTCGAGATTTCAATGAGTGACTACATACGAAGCAAACTGAGTGAATCTACACTCTAAAATATGTCCATTTGAAATTTGTAAAAAGATAAATATTTAGGAATGGAGGAACTATAATTTTGTGTGGCACATGGACCCGGATGCTGAAGAGGCTTATGGAAATTCTATCAAGATTCCAGCATTGGTTTACATAATTGACGTACTATACAAATAATTTTCCAGCGGCATGAAATTGTACAATACTCTGAGCTTTCAGCTTTTGTTTCGTGTGTCTTGCCATCGATGCTCCTTTGGAAACAATAAAAATCTAACTTCCTTGCCAATGCATCTCAATGATTAGTAGATCAGAGCTAATATTTACAACACAACTGAAGACAAAGTTGTGAGAAGGTGTTAAATTAAAATTGATCCATGCTTTCATTGGCAGCAACGTTCCCCACTCTGTATAAATCAACAAGGCATGTTGGGAAAAAAGTAGCTGTCGGAGCATGCAACATTCGATCATTTTGTGCAGTTCCACTAAAATAGAGCTGAGCGTCCCTGTTCCAAAGATATTAAGTGTGATTACGATAATAGAGGACTGCTGATGAAACAATAAACACACAAATAGAAGCCGGTCACCTTTGCAGTCTCTCTTAAGACTAACTAGTTGGAGAAGATTAGGCTCGGAGTTGGATGAGGAGGATAGAGCAAAACCAATCTCCCTTTGTGCAGCGGCACTGGAATGTAGACGTTGCCCGTGTGACATTTTAGTGCAACTCCACAAAACACTCTTAAGAAAAAAGTGATTTGTGCAGTTCACCAAAAGGTTGCAATAGCAACGAGGTGAAATGGGTAGCCCTGTTTGCAAAAAAGAGGTAGAAAGGAAACAATTACTGGCCAATAACAGTTGATGACACATGCGACGACGAAAAAGAAGCATATTCCATGTCCTAACGGAAGATAACAACCCGGTTGTGTTTGTCTAAAACGGTGTGAGGACGAGATTGCAATATGGAAAGTACGCTGGACAAGCTACGTTTTGTGCAAAGAACTATGGAAGATCCACATGCAAGATTTTCCACATGCAGCGACGTGGGAAGACGGGCAGTGGAGCAAGGCCGGAGGGGATACCTGGGGGTCGTCGGGATGTAACTAGGTGAGCGGCGGCGGGCAGGATCTGCCCATATTGCGGCAGCGAGCAGGTGGCGTAGGCCCTAACGAACCGGAGCTTGGTCAGAGAGAACGACGAGTACTGATGACCCACAAGTATAGGGGATCTATCGTAGTCCTTTCGATAAGTAAGAGTGTCGAACCCAACGAGGAGCACAAGGAAATGATAAGCAGTTTTCAGCAAGGTATTCTCTGCATGTACTGAAATAAGTGGTAACAGATAGTTTTGTGATAAGGTAAATAGCAACGAGCAACAAGTAACAAGAGTAAATAAAGTGCAGCAAGGTGGCCCAATCCTTTTTGTAGCAAAGGACAAGCCTGGACAAACTCTTATAATAGGAAAAGCTCTCCCGAGGACACATGGGATTATCGTCAAGCTAGTTTTCATCACGTTCATATGATTCACGTTCGGTACTTTGATAATTTGATATGTGGGTGGACTGGTGCTTGGGTGCTGTTCTTACTTGAACAAACATCCCACTTATGATTAACCTCTATTGCAAGCATCCGCAACTACAACAAAAGTATTAAGGTAAATCTAACCATAGCATGAAACATATGGATCCAAATCAGCCCCTTACGAAGCAACACATAAACTAGGGTTTAAGCTTCTGTCACTCTAGCAACCCATCATCTACTTATTACTTACCAATGCCTTCATCTAGGCCCAAATAATGGTGAAATGTTATGTAGTCGACGTTCACATAACACCACTAGAGGTTAGACAACATACATCTCATCAAAATATCGAACGAATACCAAATTCACATGACTACTAATAGCAAGACTTCTCCCTTGTCCTCAGGAACAAACGTAACTACTCACAAAGCATATTCATGTTCATAATCAGAGGGGTAATAATATGCATAAAGGATCTGAACATATGATCTTCCACCAAATAAACCAACTAGCATCAACTACAAGGAGTAATCAACACTACTAGCACCAATCCCGGACTTGGAGACAAGAATTGGATACAAGAGATGAACTAGGGTTTGGAGATGAGATGGTGCTGGTGAAGATGTTGATGGAGATTGCCCTCTCCCGATGAGAGGAGCGTTGGTGATGATGATGACCATGATTTCCCCCCCGAGGGAAGTGTCCCAGCAGAACAGCTCACGGAGCCCTAGATTAGTTCCGCCAAGGTTCCGCCTCGTGGCGGTAGTCTCGTCCCAAAGGTTGTCTCTGATTTTTTCTCATCGAAGACTTCATATAGGAGAAGATGGGCATCGGGAGCCACCGAGGGCCACGAGGTAGGCGCGCCCGGGCGCCCCCACCTCGTGAGCAGTGTGGGCCCCGGCCTGGGGCGCGCCCCACCCTCGTGAGCAGGTGTGGGCCCCGGCCTTCATCTTTGGCGACGATTTTTCTTTATTTATTTTAAGACATTCCGTGGAGTTTCGTGACTTTTGGAGTTGCATGAAATAGGTCTCCAATATTGGCTCCTTTTCCATTGAATTCCAATTCTTGGCATTGTCCCTCTTCATGTAAACCTTGTAAAATAAGAGAGAATGGCCATAAGTATTGTGACATAACGTGAAATAACTGCCCATAATGCGATAAATATCGATATAAAAGCATGATGCAAAATGGACGTATCAACTCCCCCAAGCTTAGACCTCGCTTGTCCTCAAGCGAAAAGCCGATAACAATAAATATGTCCTCATGTTTAGAGGTAGAGGCATCGATAAAAATAAAATACGGACATGAAGGCATCATGATTATTCTCATAACAGCAACATATATAGATTTGTCATATGATTACTTATGTTCGAGTGATGATCTTTTCACAATGCAAAAGTATGAATCAGAAACTTTATTGGGTACCAGCAAAGTATAACCTCAGTCATCGAAGCAATTGCAATTTATCATAACATCAGAAAGAGTCTATGTCAGAGCTTAAAAGCAAGTCCACATACTCAACTATCACTTAGTCCTACATAATTGCTAGCACTCACACAATACTTGTGGTTACGGAGTTTTAATCGAACACAGAGAAAGATAGGGGCTTATAGTTTTGCCCCACAACCTTTTACCTCAAGGGTAATGTCAACAATAACAATTCATGCTCCCCTACATCCAATTAGATATATATATATATATATCATGTTCTTTCCAACATGCTGGGCTTGCCAAAGGATAAAATGAAAAAGGAAAGGTGAATATCATCGTGAATCTTGCATATGGTAGAAGATAATAATAAAAGATAGGCCCTTCGCAGAGGGAAGTAGAGGTTGCCATGCGTTTTTATGGTTGGATGCACAAAATCTTAATGCAAAAGAACATCACTTTATATTGCCCCTTGTATGTGGAACTTTATTATGCAGTCCGTCGCTTTTATTACTTCCACAGCAAGTTCGTACAAAGCTTATTTCTCTGCACTAATAAGTCATGCATATTTAGAGAGCAATTTTTTTATTGCTTGCACCGATGACAACTTACTTGAAGGATCTTACTCAATCCATATGTAGATATGGTGGACTCTCATGGCTAAACTGGTTTAAGAGTATTTGGAAGCACAAGTAGTATCTCTACTTGGTGCTGAGAATTTGGCTAACATGAGGGGGAAAGGCAAGCTCAACATGTTAGAGGATCCATGACAACATACTTTATCTCAGATACAAGAAAACATAACTCATTATGTTGTCTTCCTTGTCCAACATCAACTCTTTAGCATGTCATATTTTAATGAGTGCTCCCAATCAAAAAAGATGTCAATGATAACATATCTATATGTGAAACCTCTCTCTCCTTATTACTTCCCATTAATTTCAACGATGACCAGAGCCATATTTGCCAACTCCCAACAACTTTTAATCATCGTACTGTTTCTATGTGAAGTCATTACTTTCAATAAGATCAATATGAACTCTTTGTTTCTTTTTATTCTTTTCTTTTTTCACCCAAGATCATGGCAAAGTAATCAAGCCCTTGAGTCAACACTAATCTTTATTATATATATAGCTCACGGACTCGATTACATAGAGGGATCATAAAGCAAAACTTAAAAACTAGATCATGCCATGACTTTATTCTACTAAATCAAGATACTACTAATAGGATCGAACTAAGAAAAATGGTAAAGGTAGAAGTTGTGATGGTGATACATACCGGGGCACCTCCCCCAAGCTTGGCAGTTGCCAAGGGGAGTGCCCATACCCATGTGATTATATCTCCTTCTTTGTTGTTGGAGGAAGTGGAGGTGTTGTTGATGATGCGGGCTTGTCGTCCACCTTCCATGGCATAGGCTCACCATCATAGAAGGATGATCGAGTCTCCGGAATCCTCAAATCTGCAGCCAAACTCATCCTTTTGAATCTATATTCATACTCACAGTTTTGATTTTGCACATCATAGATTTGGGCTTGGAGGTGCTCGATCTTCTCATGTAGCTTGAAAATGGCTTCCTCGGTGTTCTTGGCATCCGGCTCGTAGTTGTTGGTGAACTCCGCGAGCATCTTGTGGCTAGCGTTAATTCCACGCTCCACCATCCCCTGGCCCTTAAAAACTTGTTGCTCTATTGCTTCGAGCCTCGCCTCCACGCTTCCGGTTCCCTTGGGTCCCTCAACATCGCGGATGTGCAGCAACCCATCACGCATCTCAATGATTTGAGGGTGTCGCAGCACCTCCGCGAGGTAAGGGTTGATCACCTTCTCGAAGAACTTGTCCTTGGAAGCACTTGGGGACGTCATGATGATCTAGATCTGTCAGAAAAACAGCTCGGAACAAGGACATGAGATATTTGCGTGATACGGGAGTCAAAACCTTTGGGAGAATATATAATGAATTTTTACCAACCAAAATACGTATTGTGCAAGAAAACGGAGTCCGGAGGGCACACGAGGTGCTCACGAGGTAGGGGGCGCGCCCAGGGGGGTAGGGCGCACCCTCCACAACGTCTAATAACACCATCTACTCCTTTATAAAGATGTGGGTCATCCCAAAAGTAATGTCGCAAATCATAAAAGAACTTTTTATTTTGTTGGTATGTGAAGCTAGGTAGTATAAATTTAGCAACAATATAATTAGCATAATCAGCATACCATGGAGTGCAACGAGAAGTGCTTATGCCACTTAGTTTCTCATCAGGAAATCTATCATCAATCAGTAGTGGGTCATCAAGAACATTCTCTAACCTAGATAAGTTGTCTGCAACGGGGTTCTCAGCTCCTTTTCTATCAACAATATGCAAATCAAATTCTTGCAGCAAGAGAACCCATCTAATAAGTCTAGGTTTAGCATCTTTCTTTTCCATAAGATATTTAATAGCAGCATGATCGGTGTGAATAGTTACTTTAGAATCAACAATATAGGGTATGAATTTATCACAAGCAAATACAACTGCTAAAGTTCCTTTTCGGTAGTAGCATAATTTCTTTGAGCATTGTCTAGAGTCTTACTAGCATAATGGATACCATTTAACTTCTTATCAACTCTTTTCCCTAGAACAGCACCTACAACATAATCACTAGCATCACACATAATTTCAAAGGGTAAATTCCAATCAGGTGGTTGAACAACAGGTGCAGAGACTAATGCTTTCTTTAGTATTTCAAATTCTTCTACACAATCATCATTAAAGACAAATGGCACATATTTTTGTAATAAATTAGTCAGAGGCCGAGAAATTTTTGAGAAGTCCTTAATGAACCTCCTATAAAACCCGGCGTGACCAAGGAAACTTCTTATACCTTTGTTGTCCTTGGGACATGGCATCTTTTCAATAGCATCAACCTTGGCTTTATCAACTTCAATACCTCTTTGCAGAAACCTTATGCCCCAAGACAATACCTTCAGTAACCATAAAGTGGCACTTTTCCCAATTCAACACAAGATTAGTTTCTTCACATCTCTGCAAAACTCGATCAAGATTGCTCAAGCAATCATCAAAAGAGGATCCATAGACGAAAAAGTCGTCCACGAAAACCTCACAAATCTTTTCATAGAAGTCAGAGAATATATCATCATGCATCTTTGAAAGGTAGGAGGTGCATTACATAAACCAAAAGGCATACGTCTATAAGCAAAAGTACCAAAAGGGCATGTAAAAGTAGTCTTTGATTGATCTTTAGCCGACACAGGTATTTGAGAGAAACCAGCATAACCATCTTGAAAGCAATAATGTGTATGTTTGCATAATATTTCTAGCATTTGATCAATAAAAGGTAAGGGGTAATGATCTTTCTTAGTAGCTTTATTTAATTTGCGGAAATCAATTACCATCCTATAACCTGTGATAATTCTTTGCGGAGTCAATTCATCTTTATCATTAGGGACAACAGTAATACCTCCCTTCTTAGGGACACAATGGACAGGACTTACCCAACGACTATCAACAACGGATAAATTATACCTGCCTCCAGAAGCTTGAGTATTTCTTTTCTTACCACTTCTTTCATTTTAGGATTCAAACATCGTTGAGGATCACGAACTGGTTTGGTATCCACTTCCAAATTTATTTTATGCTGACATAGAGTGGGACTAATGCCCTTAAGATCATCAAGAGTATATCCAATAGCGCACGGTGCTTTTCGAGTTTTCAATAATCTTTCTTCTTCATGCTCTGAAAGGTTAGCACTAATAATAACAGGATATATTTTCTTTTCATCAAGATAAGCATATTTAAGATTATCAGGCAACGGTTTAAGCTCAAACACGGGATCACCCTTGGGTGGAGGAGGATCCCATAGGATTTCAACAGGCAAATTATGTTGCAGAATAGGTTCCTGTTTAAAGAATACTTCAGCTATTTCCCTTCTTTCATTCATGAACATCTCATTTTCGTGGTCTAGCAAATAGTGTTCCAAAGGATCACTAGGAGGTACGGCAATAGAAGCAAGACCCATAATTTCATCCTTACTAGGCAATTCTTCCTCACGATGTTGTTTACTAAATTTAGAGAAATTAAACTCATGAACCATATCATCCAAGCCAATAGTAACAACATTCTTTTTGCAATCTATCTTAGCATTAACAGTATTCAAGAAGGGTCTACCAAATATAATGGGACAAAAGCTATCTTGTGGAGAACGAAGAACAAGAAAATCAGCAGGATATTTAGTTTTCCCACACAAGACTTCAACATCCCTAACAATTCCCACTGGTGAAATAGTATCTCTATTGGCATCAAGTTCTTCTAACTCAATAGGTGCAATATCATGCATAATTTCTTTATATAAGTCAATGGGTATAACACTAGCACTAGCACCCATATCACATAAGCCATGATAACAATGATCTCCTATTTTAACAGAAATAACAGGCACGCCTACCATGGGTCTATGTTTATCTTTAGCACAAGGTTTAGCAATTCTAGCAGTTTCACCACAGAATTGAATAACATGCCCATCAATATTATCAGACAAGAGATCTTTAACAATAGCAATATTAGGTTCTACTTTAACTTGCTCAGAGGTGTATAAGTTCTAATATTGCTTTTACTTAACAACAGTTGGAGCTTTAGCATGATCCTTTACTCTAACAGGAAAGGTGGTTTCTCAACATAAGAGGTAGGAACAATAGGATCATTATAAGTGACAGTCTTTTCTTCAACTTTAATAGGTCCAACTACTTCTACTTCTATGGGAGGATGATATTTAAACCACTTCTCCTTAGGGAGATCAACATAAGTAGCAAAAGATTCACGGAAGATGCTACTATCTCGAGTCAAGTCCATATTTAGTGCTAAACTTACGGAAAATATCGGTATCCATAAAAGATTTAACACAATCAAACTTAGGTGTCATACCGGACTCCTTACCTTCGTCAAGGTCACAATATTCAGAGTTGCCTTTAATTCTATCCAATAAATTCCATCTGAATTCAATAGTTTCATCATAAAAGAGCCAACACAAGAAGTATCGAGCATGGTGCGATTGTTATCAGAAAGCCGAGCATAAAAATTCTGAAGAATTGTCACTTTTGAGAGCTCATGATTGGGGCATGAATATAACATTGATTTAAGCCTCCTCCAAGCTTGAGCGATGCTTTCCCCTTCGCGAGGCCAAAAATTATATATATAATTGCGATTACGATGAACAAGATGCATAGGGTAATACTTTTGATGAAATTCCAGTTTCAATATTTTATAGTTCCATGATCCCGTATCATCACATAGCCTATACCATGTCAATGCGTCTTCCTTCAAAGATAAAGGGAAGACCTTCTTCTTAACAACATCATCGGGTATACCTGCAAGCTTAAATAATCCACAAACTTCATCCACATAGAGTAGATGTTCATCAGGATGCTTTGTTCCATCTCCTGTAAAAGTATTAGCCAGCAGTTTTTCCATCATACCCGAAGGAACTTCAAAAGGAGTTTCATTTTCAATAGGTTCAGTAGGATGAGGAGCAACTCTTTGCTCTACTGGACGGGGTGAAGATACCCCGAACAAGCCCCTCAGAGAATTACTTTCTATAGTAATAAGTGACAGAAAATTTCAGCACACTAATAAATTTTTCCTTACCAAAGGCGCTACACTCCCGACAGCGGCGCCGAGAAAAAGAGTCTTGATGACCCACAAGTATAGGGGATCTATCGTAGTCCTTTCGATAAGTAAGAGTGTCGAACCCAACGAGGAGCGTAAGGAAATGATAAGCAGTTTTCAGCAAGGTATTATCTGCAAGTACTGAAATAAGTGGTAACAGATAGTTTTGTGATAAGGTAAATAGCAACGAGCAACAAGTAACAAGAGTAAATAAAGTGCAGCAAGGTGGCCCAATCCTTTTTGTAGCAAAGGACAAGCCTGGACAAACTCTTATAATAGGAAAAGCGCTCCCTAGGACACATGGGATTATCGTCAAGCTAGTTTTCATCACATTCCTATGATTCACGTTTGGTACTTTGATAATTTGTTATGTGGGTGGACCGGTGCTTGGGCGCTGTTCTTACTTGAACAAACATCCCACTTATGATTAACCTCTATTGCAAGCATCCACAACTACAACAAAAGTATTAAGGTAAACCTAACCATAGCATGAAACATATGGATCCAAATCAGCCCCTTACGAAGCATAAACTAGGGTTTAAGCTTCTGTCACTCTAGCAACCCATCATCTACTTATTACTTCCCAATGCCTTCCTCTAGGCCCAAATAATGGTGGAATGTTATGTAGTCGACGTTCACATAACACCACTAGAGGTTAGACAACATACATCTCATCGAAATATCGAATGAATACCAAATTCACATGACTACTAATAGCAAGACTTCTTCCTTGTCCTCAGGAACAAACGTAACTACTCACAAAGCATATTCATGTTCATAATCAGAGGGGTAATAATATGCATAAAGGATCTGAACATATGATCTTCCACCAAATAAACCAACTAGCATCAACTACAAGGAGTAATCAACACTACTAGCAACCTACTAGCACCAATCTCGGACTTGGAGACAAGAATTGGATACAAGAGATGAACTAGGGTTTGGAGGTGAGATGGTGCTGGTGAAAATGTTGATGGAGATTGCCCTCTCCCGATGAGAGGAGCGTTGGTGATGATGACGACGATGATTTCCCCCTCCGGGGAAGTGTGTCCCAGCGAACAGCTCACGGAGACCTAGATTGGTTCCGCCAAGGTTCCGCCTCATGGCGGCGGAGTCTCATCCCGAAAGGTTGTCTCCGATTTTTTTTCTCATCGAAAGACTTCATATAGGAGAAGATGGGCATCGGAGAGCCACCAGGGGGCCCACGAGGTAGGGGCGCGCCCGGGGCGCCCACCCTCATGAGCAGGGTGTGGGCCCCCTGGCCTTCATCTTTGGCGATGATTTTTCTTTACTTATTTTAAGACATTCCGTGGAGTTTCAGGACTTTTGGAGTTGCACAGAATAGGTCTCCAATATTCGCTCCTTTTCCAGCCCAGAATTCCAGCTGCCGGCATTCTCCCTCTTCATGTAAACCTTGTAAAATAAGAGAGAATGGCCATAAGTATTGTGACATAACGTGAAATAACAACCCATAATGCGATAAATATCGATATAAAAGCATGATGCAAAATGGACGTATCAGGTACCGCAGATCGGGACGTGCTGCCTCGGCACCGTCGAACGGAGAAACGATGCACGTCCTCCCTTTCCGCTGGCGGACGGGATACGGCTGAATCAGTGACCATCGGTGAGAGAGAGGCCACCGCCGCCTTGTGTGAGATACTCTGAAGAAAGACAAACCCAGGCAGGCAGGCTCCATTGTATATAGTGGACGGACTGCCTTTTTCTCCACAAAAATCGTTTCATATTCTGTGTACGTGCCATTGAGTGATATAACTTTATTTAAAATAATGCACCAACACATCAAGTCAAACTTTGTTTCGTGCACGCGTGGTACACGACCTCCGTAGGTAAACAACCGCTACACGCGTTCAAATTAGCACGTTGGCTGCCATTTCGCATGAAATGAGCTCCACCGTACCAGCAGCTGTGGGCTAGGCACGAAGCGTGAGTACTTACACCTATTCTCATCGTGTACGTACACCACCTACGTGGGGTTGTGTGTGAGAGAGATACAAACGTAGAGAGATATAGTTTGTGGGTGAAGGAAATATGCCCTAGAGGCAATAATAAAGTTTTTATTTATATTTCCTTATATCATGATAAATGTTTATTATTCATGCTAGAATTGTATTAACCGGAAACTTAGTACATGTGTGAATACATAGACAAACAGTGTCGATGGTATGCCTCTACTTGACTAGCTCGTTGAATCAAAGATGGTTATGTTTCCTAACCATAGACATGAGTTGTCATTTGATTAAGGAGGTCACGTCATTAGAGAATGATGTGATTGACTTGACCCATTCCGTTAGCTTAACATTTGATCGTTTAGTATATTGCTATTGCTTTCTTCATGACTTATACATGTTCCTATGACTATGAGATTATGAAACTCCCGAATACCGGAGGAACACTTTGTGTGCTACCAAACGTCACAACGTAACTGGGTGATTATAGAGGTGCGCTACAGGTGTCCCCGATGGTACTTGTTGAGTTGGCATAGATCGAGATTAGTATTTGTCACTCCGATTGTCGGAGAGGTATCTCTGGGCCCTCTCGGTAATGCACATCACTATAAGCCTTGCAAGCAATGTAACTAATGAGTTAGCTGCGGGATGATGCATTATGGAACGAGTAAAGAGACTTGCCGGTAACGAGATTGAACTAGGTATTGAGATACCGAAGATTGAATCTCGGGCAAGTAACATACCGATGACAAAGGGAATAACATATGTTGTTATGCGTTTTGACCGATAAAGATCTTAAGAGAATATGTAGGAGCCAATATGGGCATCCGTGTTCCGCTATTGGTTATTGACCGGAGACGTGTCTCGGTCATGTCTACATAGTTCTCTAACCCGTAGGGTCCGCACATTTAACGTTCGGTGACGATCGGTAATATGAGTTTATGTGTTTTGATGTACCGAAGGTAGTTCGGAGTCCCGGATATGATCACGGACATGACGAGGAGTCTCGAAATGGTCGAGACATAAAGATCGATATATTGGATGACTATGCTTGGACATCAGAAGGGTTCCGAGTAAGTTTGGACGAATACCAGAGTACCGGGGGGGGGGTTACCGGAACCCTTCGGGGAGTGTAATGGGCCTCATGGGCCTTAGTGGAGAGAGGAAGGGGCGGCTAGGGCAGGCCGCGCGCCCCCTCTCCCTCTAGTCCGAATTGGACAAGGAGGGGGGGGGGCGCCCCCCTTTTTCCTTCCCCCTCTCTCCTCCTTCCTTCCCTCCAACTCCTACTCATGGAAGGGGTGGAATCCTACTCCAGATGGGAGTAGGACTCCCCTTGGGGCGCGCCTAGGAGTCCGGCCTCCTCCCCCTACTCCACTCCTTTATATACGGGGGAAGGGGGCACCCCACAGACACATAAGTTGATCATTGATCTCTTAAGCGTGTGCGGTGCCCCCCTCCACAATAATCCAACTCGGTCATATCGTAGCGGTGCTTAGGTGAAGCCCTGCGTCGGTAGCTTCATCATCACCATCATCACGCCGTCGTGCTGACGGAGCTCTCCCTCGAAGCTCTACTGGATCGTGAGTTCGTGGGACGTCACCGAGCTGAACGTGTGCAGATCGTGGAGGTGCCGTACGTTCGGTACTAGGATCGATCGATCGTGAAGACGTACGACTACATCAACCGCTTTGTCATAATGCTTCCGCTTACGGTCTATGAGGGTACGTAGACAACACTCTCCCCTCTCATTGCTATGCATCACCATGATCTTGCGTGTGCGTAGGAATCTTTTTGAAATTACTACGTTCCCCAACAGTGGCATCTGAGCCAGGTTTATGTGTAGATGTTATATGCACGAGTAGAACACAAGTGAGTTGTGGGCGATACTAGTAGTACTGCTTACCAACATGTCATACTTTGATTCAGAGGTATTGTTGGATGAAGCGGCCCGAACTGACATTACGCGTACGCTTACGCGAGACTGGTTCTACCGACGTGCTTCGCACACAGGTGGCTGGCGGGTGTCAGTTTCTCCAACTTTAGTTGAATCGAGTGTGGCTACGCCCGGTCCTTGTTGAAGGTTAAAACAGAACATACTTGATGAAATATCGTTGTGGTTTTGATGCGTAGGTAAGAACAGTTCTTGCTCAGCCCGTAGCAGCCACATAAAACTTGCAACAACAACGTAGATGACGTCTAACTTGTTTTTGCAAGGCATGCTGTGATGTGATATGGTCAAGACATGATGCTAAATTTTATTTTATGAGATGATCATGTCTTGTAACGAAGTTATCGGCAATGGGCAGGAGCCATATGGTTGTCGCTTTATTGTATGAAATGCAATCACCATGTAATTGCTTTACTTTATCACTAAGCAGTAGCGATAGTCGTAGAAGCAATAATTGGCGAGACGACAACGATGCTACGATGGAGATCAAGGTGTCGCGCCGGTGACGATGGTGATCATGACGGTGCTTTGGAGATGGATATCAAAGGCACAAGATGATGATGGCCATATCATATCACTTATATTGATTGCATGTGATGTTTATCTTTTGTGCATCTTATTTTGCTTAGATCAACAGTAGCATTATAAGATGATCTCTCACTAAATTTCAAGGTATATGTGTTCTCCCTGAGTATGCACCGTCGCAAAAGTTCGTCGTCCGAGACACCACGTGATGATCGGGTGTGATAAGCTCTACATTCACATACAACGGGTGCAAGCCAGTTTTGCACACGCAGAATACTCGGGTTGAACTTGGCGAGCCTAGCATATACAGATATGGCCTCGGAACACTGAGACCGAAAAGTCGAGCGTGAATCATAGATATGATCAACATAGTAGTGTTCACTATTGAAAACTATTCCATCTCATGATGTTGTTTACTAAATTTAGAGAAATTAAACTCATGAACCATATCATCCAAGCCAATAGTAACAACATTCTTTTTGCAATCTATCTTAGCATTAACAGTATTCAAGAAGGGTCTACCAAATATAATGGGACAAAAGCTATCTTGTGGAGAACGAAGAACAAGAAAATCAGCAGGATATTTAGTTTTCCCACACAAGACTTCAACATCCCTAACAATTCCCACTGGTGAAATAGTATCTCTATTGGCATCAAGTTCTTCTAACTCAATAGGTGCAATATCATGCATAATTTCTTTATATAAGTCAATGGGTATAACACTAGCACTAGCACCCATATCACATAAGCCATGATAACAATGATCTCCTATTTTAACAGAAATAACAGAACACGCCTACCATGGGTCTATGTTTATCTTTAGCACAAGGTTTAGCAATTCTAGCAGTTTCACCACGAATTGAATAACATGCCCATCAATATTATCAGACAAGAGATCTTTAACAATAGCAATATTAGGTTCTACTTTAACTTGCTCAGGAGGTGTATAAGTTCTAATATTGCTTTTACGAACAACAGTTGGAGCTTTAGCATGATCCTTTACTCTAACAGGGAAAGGTGGTTTCTCAACATAAGAGGTAGGAACAATAGGATCATTATAAGTGACAGTCTTTTCTTCAACTTTAATAGGTCCAACTACTTCTACTTCTATGGGAGGATGATATTTAAACCACTTCTCCTTAGGGAGATCAACATAAGTAGCAAAAGATTCACAGGAAGATGCTACTATCTCAGAGTCAAGTCCATATTTAGTGCTAAACTTACGGAAAATATCGGTATCCATAAAAGATTTAACACAATCAAACTTAGGTGTCATACCGGACTCCTTACCTTCGTCAAGGTCACAATATTCAGAGTTGCCTTTAATTCTATCCAATAAATTCCATCTGAATTCAATAGTTTCATCATAAAAGAGCCAACACAAGAAGTATCGAGCATGGTGTGATTGTTATCAGAAAGCCGAGCATAAAAATTCTGAAGAATTGTCACTTTTGAGAGCTCATGATTGGGGCATGAATATAACATTGATTTAAGCCTCCTCCAAGCTTGAGCGATGCTTTCCCTTCGCGAGGCCAAAATTATATATATAATTGCGATTACGATGAACAAGATGCATAGGGTAATACTTTTGATGAAATTCCAGTTTCAATCTTTTATAGTTCCATGATCCCGTATCATCACATAGCCTATACCATGTCAATGCGTCTTCCTTCAAAGATAAAGGAAGACCTTCTTCTTAACAACATCATCGGGTATACCGCAAGCTTAAATAATCCACAAACTTCATCCACATAGAGTAGATGTTCATCGGGATGCTTTGTTCCATCTCCGTAAAAGTATTAGCCAGCAGTTTTCCATCATACCAAGGAACTTCAAAAGGAGTTTCATTTTCAATAGGTTCAGTGGGATGAGGAGCAACTCTTTGTTTCATCTTGGACGGGTGAAGATACCCGAACAAGCCCCTCAGAGAATTACTTTCTATAGTAATAAGTGACAGAAAATTTCAGCACACTAATAAATTTTTCCTTACCAAAGGCGCTACACTCCCCGGCAACGGCGCCAGAAAAGAGTCTTGATGACCCACAAGTATAGGGGATCTATCGTAGTCCTTTCGATAAGTAAGAGTGTCGAACCCAACGAGGAGCAGAAGGAAATGATAAGCAGTTTTCAGCAAGGTATTATCTGCAAGTACTGAAATAAGTGGTAACAGATAGTTTTGTGATAAGGTAAATAGCAACGAGCAACAAGTAACAAGAGTAAATAAAGTGCAGCAAGGTGGCCCAATCCTTTTTGTAGAAAAGGACAAGCCTGGACAAACTCTTATAATAGGAAAAGCGCTCCCTAGGACACATGGGATTATCGTCAAGCTAGTTTTCATCACATTCCTATGATTCACGTTTGGTACTTTGATAATTTGATATGTGGGTGGACCGGTGCTTGGGCGCTGTTCTTACTTGAACAAACATCCCACTTATGATTAACCTCTATTGCAAGCATCCACAACTACAACAAAAGTATTAAGGTAAACCTAACCATAGCATGAAACATATGGATCCAAATCAGCCCTTACGAAGCATAAACTAGGGTTTAAGCTTCATCACTCTAGCAACCCATCATCTACTTATTACTTCCCAATGCCTTCCTCTAGGCCCAAATAATGGTGGAATGTTATGTAGTCGACGTTCACATAACACCACTAGAGGTTAGACAACATACATCTCATCGAAATATCGAATGAATACCAAATTCACATGACTACTAATAGCAAGACTTCTTCCTTGTCCTCGTGAACAAACGTAACTACTCACAAAGCATATTCATGTTCATAATCAGAGGGTAATAATATGCATAAAGGATCTGAACATATGATCTTCCACCAAATAAACCAACTAGCATCAACTACAAGGAGTAATCAACACTACTAGCAACCTACTAGCACCAATCTCGGACTTGGAGACAAGAATTGGATACAAGAGATGAACTAGGGTTTGGAGGTGAGATGGTGCTGGTGAAAATGTTGATGGAGATTGCCCTCTCCGATGAGAGGAGCGTTGGTGATGATGACGACGATGATTTCCCCCCGAGGGAAGTGTCCCCGCAGAACAGCTCCACGGAGACCTAGATTGGTTCCGCCAAGGTTCCGCCTCATGGCGTGAGTCTCGTCCCAAAGGTTGTCTTCGATTTTTTCTCATCGAAGACTTCATATAGGAGAAGATGGGCATCGGAGAGCCACCAGGGGCCACGAGGTAGGCGCGCCCTGTGGGGGCCACCCTCATGAGCAGGTGTGGGCCCCGGCCTTCATCTTTGGCGATGATTTTCTTTACTTATTTTAAGACATTCCGTGGAGTTTCAGGACTTTTGGAGTTGCATGAATAGGTCTCCAATATTCGCTCCTTTTCGGCCGAATTCCATTCTAACGGCATTCTCCTCTTCATGTAAACCTTGTAAAATAAGAGAGAATGGCCATAAGTATTGTGACATAACGTGAAATAACAACCCATAATGCGATAAATATCGATATAAAAGAATGATACAAAATGGATGTATCAGGTACCGCAGATCGGGACGTGCTGCCTCGGCACCGTCGAACGGAGAAACGATGCACGTCCTCCCTTTCCGCTGGCGGACGGGATACGGCTGAATCAGTGACCATCGGTGAGAGAGAGGCCACCGCCGCCTTGTGTGAGATACTCTGAAGAGAGACAAACCCAGGCAGGCAGGCTTTATTGTATATAGTGGACGAACTGCCTTTTTCTCCACAAAAATCGTTTCATATTCTGTGTACGTGCCATTGAGTGATATAACTTTATTTAAAATAATGCACCAACACATCAAGTCAAACTTTGTTTCGTGCACGCGTGGTACACGACCTCCGTAGGTAAACAACCGCTACACGCGTTCAAATTAGCACATTGGCTGCCATTTCGTACAGAAATGAGCTCCACCGTGTACCCGCGCGGTGTGGCTAGGCATGAAGCGTGAGTACTTACACCTATTCTCTTCGTGTACGTACACCACCTACATGGGGTTGTGTGTGAGAGAGATACAAACGTAGAGAGATATAGTTTGTGGGTGAAGGAAATATGCCCTAGAGGCAATAATAAAGTTGTTATTTATATTTCCTTATATCATGATAAATGTTTATTATTCATGCTAGAATTGTATTAACCGGAAACTTAGTACATGTGTGAATACATAGACAAACAGAGTGTCAGTAGTATGCCTCTACTTGACTAGCTCGTTGAATCAAAGATGGTTATGTTTCCTAACCATAGACATGAGTTGTCATTTGATTAAGGAGGTCACGTCATTAGAGAATGATGTGATTGACTTGACCCATTCTGTTAGCTTAACATTTGATCGTTTAGTATATTGCTATTGCTTTCTTCATGACTTATACATGTTCCTATGACTATGAGATTATGCAACTCCCGAATACCGGAGGAACACTTTGTGTGCTACCAAACGTCACAACGTAACTGGGTGATTATAGAGGTGCGCTACAGGTGTCTCCGATGGTACTTGTTGAGTTGGCATAGATCGAGATTAGTATTTGTCACTCCGATTGTCGGAGAGGTATCTCTGGGCCCTCTCGGTAATGCACATCACTATAAGCCTTGCAAGCAATGTAACTAATGAGTTAGCTGCGGGATGATGCATTATGGAACGAGTAAAGAGACTTGCCGGTAACGAGATTGAACTAGGTATTGAGATACCGACGATTGAATCTCGGGCAAGTAACATACCGATGACAAAGGGAATAACATATGTTGTTATGCGTTTTGACCGATAAAGATCTTCGTAGAATATGTAGGAGCCAATATGGGCATCCAGGTTCCGCTATTGGTTATTGACCGGAGACGTGTCTCGGTCATGTCTACATAGTTCTCTAACCCGTAGGGTCCGCACACTTAACGTTCGGTGACGATCGGTAATATGAGTTTATGTGTTTTGATGTACCGAAGGTAGTTCGGAGTCCCGGATATGATCACGGACATGACGAGGAGTCTCGAAATGGTCGAGACATAAAGATCGATATATTGGATGACTATGCTTGGACATCAGAAGGGTTCCGAGTAAGTTTGGACGAATACCAGAGTACCGGGGTTACTGAACCCTCGGGAGTGTAATGGGCCTCATGGACCTTAGTGGAGAGAGGAAGGGGCGGCCAGGGCAGGCCGCGCGCCCCCTCTCCCTCTAGTCCGAATTGGACAAGGAAGGGGGGGGGGCGCCCCCCTTTTTCCTTCCCCCTCTCTCCTCCTTCCTTCCCTCCAACTCCTACTCATGGAAGGGGTGGAATCCTACTCCAGATGGGAGTAGGACTCCCCTTGGGGCGCGCCTAGGAGTCCGGCCTCCTCCCCCTACTCCACTCCTTTATATACGGGGGAAGGAGGCACCCCATAGACACACAAGTTGATCATTGATCTCTTAAGCGTGTGCGGTGCCCCCCTCCACAATAATCCAACTCGGTCATATCGTAGCGGTGCTTAGGCGAAGCCCTGCCTCGGTAGCTTCATCATCACCATCATCACGCCGTCGTGCTGACGGAGCTCTCCCTCGAAGCTCTACTGGATCGTGAGTTCGTGGGACGTCACCGAGCTGAACGTGTGCAGATCGTGGAGGTGCCGTACGTTCGGTACTAGGATCGGTCGATCGTGAAGACGTACGACTACATCAACCGCTTTGTCATAATGCTTCCGCTTACGGTCTATGAGGGTACGTAGACAACACTCTCCCCTCTCGTTGCTATGCATCACCATGATCTTGCGTGTGCGTAGGAATCTTTTTGAAATTACTACGTTCCCCAATAGTGGCATCTGAGCCAGGTTTATGTGTAGATGTTATATGCACGAGTAGAACACAAGTGAGTTGTGGGCGATACTAGTCGTACTGCTTACCAACATGTCATACTTTGATTCGGAGGTATTGTTGGATGAAGCGGCCCGTACCGACATTACGCGTACGCTTACGCGAGACTGGTTCTACCGACGTGCTTCGCATTACGTGGGCTGGCGGGTGTCGGTTTCTCAACTTTAGTTGAATCGAGTGTGGCTACGCCCGGTCCTTGTTGAAGGTTAAAACAGCACATACTTGACGAAATATCGTTGTGGTTTTGATGCGTAGGTAAGAACAGTTCTTGCTCAGCCCGTAGCAGCCACATAAAACTTGCAACAACAACATAGATGACGTCTAACTTGTTTTTGCAAGGCATGCTGTGATGTGATATGGTCAAGACATGATGCTAAATTTTATTTTATGAGATGATCATGTCTTGTAACGAAGTTATCGGCAATGGGCAGGAGCCATATGGTTGTCGCTTTATTGTATGAAATGCAATCGCCATGTAATTGCTTTACTTTATCACTAAGCAGTAGCGATAGTCGTAGAAGCAATAATTGGCGAGACGACAACGATGCTACGATGGAGATCAAGGTGTCGCGCCGGTGATGATGGTGATCATGACGGTGCTTTGGAGATGGATATCAAAGGCACAAGATGATGATGGCCATATCATATCACTTATATTGATTTCATGTGATGTTTATCTTTTGTGCATCTTATTTTGCTTAGATCAACGGTAGCATTATAAGATGATCTCTCACTAAATTTCAAGGTATATGTGTTCTCCCTGAGTATGCACCGTCGCAAAAGTTCGTCGTCCGAGACACCACGTGATGATCGGGTGTGATAAGCTCTACATTCACATACAACGGGTGCAAGCCAGTTTTGCACACGCAGAATACTCGGGTTGAACTTGGCGAGCCTAGCATATACAGATATGGCCTCGGAACACTGAGACCGAAAAGTCGAGCGTGAATCATAGATATGATCAACATAGTAGTGTTCACTATTGAAAACTATTCCATCTCACGTGATGATCGGACATGGTTTAGTTGATATGGATCACGTGATCACTTAGATGATTAGAGGGATGTCTATCTAAGTGGGAGTTCTTAAGTAATTTGATTAATTGAACTTTAATTTATCATGAACTTAGTACCTTGAAGGAAATATGCCCTAGAGGCAATAATAAAGTTATTATTTATTTCCTTATATCATGATAAATGTTTATTATTCATGCTAGAATTGTATTAACCGGAAACATAATACATGTGTGAATACATAGACAAACAGAGTGTCACTAGTATGCCTCTACTTGACTAGCTCGTTAATCGAAGATGGTTATGTTTCCTAACCATAGACATGAGTTGTCATTTGATTAACGGGATCACATCATTAGGAGAATGATGTGATTGACATGACCCATTCCGTTAGCCTAGCACTTGATCGCTTAGTATGTTGCTATTGCTTTCTTCATGACTTATACATGTTCCTGTAACTATGAGATTATGCAACTCCGTTTACGGAGGAACACTTTGGTGCTACCAAACGTCACAACGTGAATGGGTGATTATAAAGGAGTACTACAGGTGTCTCCAAAGATACATGTTGGGTTGGCGATTTCGAGATTAGGTTTTGTCACTCCGATTGTCGGAGAGGTATCTCTGGGCCTTCTCGGTAATACACATCACATAAGCCTTGCAAGCATTACAACTAATGAGTTAGTTGTGAGATGATGTATTACGGACCGAGTAAAGAGACTTACCGGTAACGAGATTGAACTAGGTATTGGATACCGACGATCGAATCTCGGGTAAGTAACATACCGATGACAAAAGGAACAACGATATCGTTATGCGGTTTGACCGATAAAGATCTTCGTAGAATATGTAGGAACCAATATGGGCATCCAGGTTCCGCTATTGGTTATTGACCGAGAATGGTTCTAGGTCATGTCTACATAGTTCTCGAACCCGTAGGGTCCGCACGCTTAACGCTTCGATGACAGTTCATTATGAGTTTATAAGTTTTGATGTACGAAGGTTGTTCGAGTCCGGATGTGATCACGGACATGACGAGGAGTCTCAAATGGTCGAGACATAAAGATTGATATATTGGAAGCCTATGTTTGACTTGGAAAGGTTCCGGATGAAAACAGGAAGTTATTGGAACACCGGGTTACGGAACCCCGGGGGTAAATGGGCCTTGATGGGCCATAGGGAGAAGAGGAAGGGCCGCCAGGGCAGGCCGCCCCTCTTCCCTCTTCCCTCCCCAATCCTATTCCAACTAGGAAAGGGGGGAGTCCTACTCCCGGGGAGTAGGACTCCTCCAGCGCCGCCTTGGGCTGGCCGCACCCTTGCTCCTTTATATCTGAGGGTAGGGGGCACCCCAGACACACAAGTTGATCTACGGATCGCTCCTTAGCTGTGTGCGGTGCCCCTCCACCATATTCCACTTCGTCATATCGTCATGAGCTTAGGCGAAGCCTTGCGCCGGAGAAGTCAGATCGTTGCGGAGCTTAGGAGAAGCCCTGCGTCGGTGGAGCATCATCATCGTCACCACGCCGTCGTGCTGACGAAACTCATCCCCGACACTTTGCTGGATCGGAGTCCGGGGATCGTCATCGAGCTGAACGTGTGCAGAACTCGGAGGTGCCGTACGTTCGGTACTTGGATCGGTCGGATCGTGAAGACGTACGACTACATCAACCGCGTTGTTATAACGCTTCCGCTTACGGTCTACAAGGGTACATGGACATACACTCTCCCCTCTCGTTGCTATGCCATCACCATGATCTTGCGTGTGCGTAGGAAAATTTTGAAATTACTACGTTCCCCAACATACCTGACAGTATTTTGCATGTCTATGTTGTTGTAGATAGATGGCCCGTGTTGTTGTTTCGTTGAATTTTAATGCGTTCCTAGAGAAAGCTAAGTTGAAAGATGATGGTAGCAACTACACGGACTGGGTCCGTAACTTAAGGATTATCCTCATTGCTGCACAGAAGAATTATGTGTTGGAAGCACCGCTAGTTGCCAAACCCGCTGCAGGAGCAACGCCAGATGTTATGAACGTCTGGCGGAACAAAGCTGATGAGTACTTGATAGTTCAGTGTGCATGCTTTACGGCTTAGAACCGGTACTTCAACGACATTTTGAACGTCATGGAGCATATGAGATGTTTCAGGAGTTGAAGTTAATATTTCAAGCAAATGCCCGGATTGAGAGATATGAAGTCTCCAATAAGTTCTACAGCTGCAAGATGGAGGAGAATAGTTCTGTAAGTGAGCATATACTCAGAATGTCTGGGGTATAACAATCACTTGATTCAACTGGGAGTTAATCTTCCGGATGATAGTGTCATTGACAGAATTCTTCAATCACTGCCACCAAGCTACAAGAGCTTCGTGATGAACTATAACATGCAAGGGATGGATAAGACAATTCCCGAGATCTTCGCAATGCTAAAGGCTGCGAAGGTAGAAATCAAGAAGGAGCATCAAGTGCTGATGGTCAACAAGACCACCAGTTTCAAGGAAAAGGGTAAAGGGAAGAAGGGGAACTTCAAGAAGAACAGCAAGCAAGTTGCTGCTCAAGTGAAGAAGCCCAAGTCTGGACCTAAGCCTGAGACTGAGTGCTTCTACTGCAAAGGGACTGGTCACTAGAAGCGGAACTGCCCAAAGTATTTGTCAGATAAGAAGGATGGCAAGGCGAACAAAGGTATAAGTGATATACATGTTATTGATGTGTACCTTACTAGTGCTCGTAGTAGCACCTGGGTATTTGATACTGGTTCTGTTGCTAATATTTGCAACTCGAAATAGGGACTACGGATTAAGGGAAGATTAGCTAAGGACAAGGTGACGTTGCGCGTGGGAAATGGTTCCAAAGTCGATGTAATCATGGTCGGCACGCTACCTCTACATCTACCTTCGGGATTAGTTTTAGACCTGAATAATTGTTATTTGGTGCCAGTGTTGAGCATGGACATTATATTTGGATCTTGTTTGATGCGAGACGGTTATTCATTTAAATTAGAGAATAATGGTTGTTCTATTTATATGAGTAATATCTTTTATGGTCATGCACCCTTGAAGAGTGGTCTATTTTTATTGAATCTCGATAGTAGTGATACACATATTCATAATGCTGAAGCCAAAAGATGCAGAGTTGATAATGATAGTGCAACTTATTTGTGGCACTGCCGTTTGGGTCATATTGGTGTAAAGCGCATGAAGAAACTCCATTCTGATGGACTTTTGGAATCACTTGATTATGAATCACTTGGTACTTGCAAACCATGCCTCATGGGAAAGATGACTAAAACTCCATTCTCCGGAACAATGGAGCGAGCAACAGATTTGTTGGAAATCATACATACTGATATATGTGGTCCGATGAATGTTGAGGCTCGCGGTGGCTATCATTATTTTCTCACCTTCACAGATGATTTGAGCAGATATGGGTATATCTACTTGATGAAGCATAAGTCTAAAACATTTGAAAAGTTCAAAGAATTTCAGAGTGAAGTGGTAAATCATCGTAACAAGAAAATAAAGTTTCTACTATCTGATCGTGGAGGAGAATATTTGAGTTACGAGTTTGGTCTTCATTTGAAACAATGCGGAATAGTTCGCAACTCACGCCACCCGGAACACCACAGCGTAATGGTGTGTCCGAAAGTTGTAATCGTACTTTACTAGATATGGTGCGATCTATGATGTCTCTTACTGATTTACCGCTATCGTTTTGGGGTTATGCTTTAGAGACAGGTGCATTCATGTTAAATAGGGCACCATCTAAATCCGTTGAGACGACACCTTATGAACTGTGGTTTGGCAAGAAAACAAAGTTGTCGTTTCTTGAAGTTTGGGGCTGCGATGCTTATGTGAAAAGGCTTCAACCTGATAAGCTCGAACCCAAATCGGAGAAATGTGTCTTCATAGGATACCCAAAGGAGATAGTTGGGTACACATTCTATCACAGATCCGAAGGAAAGACATTCGTTGCTAAGAATGGATCCTTTCTAGAGAAGGAGTTTCTCTCGAAAGAAGTGAGTGGGAGGAAAGTAGAACTTGATGAGGTAACTGTACCTGCCCCCTTATTGGAAAGTAGTTTACACAGAAATCTGTTCATGTGACTTCTTCACCAATTAGTGAGGAAGCTAATGATGATGATCATGTAACTTCAAATCAAGTTACTACTGAACCTCGTAGGTCAACCAGAGTAAGATCCGCACCAGAGTGGTACGGTAATCCTGTTCTGGAGGTTATGTTACTTGACCATGACGAACCTACGAACTATGAGGAAGCGATGATGAGCCCAGATTCCGCGAAATGGCTTGAGGCCATGAAATCGGAGATGGGATCCATGTATGAGAACAAAGTGTGGACTTTGGTTGACTTGTCCGATGATCGGCAAGCCATCGAGAATAAATGGATCTTCAAGAAGAAGACTAACACTGACGGTAATGTTACTGTCTACAAAGCTCAACTTGTTGCAAAAGGTTTTCGACAAGTTCAAGGAGTTGACTACGATGAGACCTTCTCACCCGTAGCGATGCTTAAGTCCGTCCGAATCATGTTAGCAATTGCTGCATTTTATGATTATGAAATTTGGCAAATGTATGTAAAGACTGCATTCCTGAATGGATTTCTAGAAGAAGAGTTTTATATGATGCAACCTGAAGGTTTTATCAATCCAAACGGTGCTAACAAAGTGTGCAAGCTACAGCGAGCCATTTATGGATTGGTGCAAGCATCTCGGAGTTCGAATAAACGTTTTGATAGTGTGATAAAAGCATATGGTTTTATACAGACTTTTGGAGAAGCCTGTATTTACAAGAAAGTGAGTGGGAGCTCTGTAGCATTTCTAATATTATATGTGGATGACATATTGTTGATTGGAAATGATATAGAATTTCGGGATAGCATAAAAGGATACTTGAATAATAGTTTTTTAATAAAAGACCTCGGTGAAGCTACTTATATATTGGGCATCAAGATCTATAGAGATAGATCAAGACGCTTAATTGGACTTTCACAAAGCACATACCTTGATAAAGTTTTGAAGAAGTTCAAAATGGATCAAGCAAAGAAAGGGTTCTTGCCTGTGTTACAAGGTGTGAAGTTGAGTCAGACTCAATGCCCTACCATTGCAGAAGATAGAGAGAAAATGAAAGGTGTTCCCTATGCTTTAGCCATAGGCTCTATCATGTATGTTGTAGCGACCTGACCCGAAATCGGTCAAATCTCTGTGTCTGTACCATCCCAAGATCATGCTGGTACTCACAGTACATCGATGAAATAATCAAAGTTCAATTACACCTGAATTTATTACACGGTTCTCATATCGAGTCTTTATTACAATAGAATAAATTCGGCCAAAGGCCAACTCATGAGAAATAAACTAGTAAAGCTGCGGAAGCGTAGAAGAATAGCGAGTCCATCCGACTCCAAAGGGCAATCGCCAAGCGCGGAGCGTAGCCTCACTCCTGATCGGAATACTCCTCTGCAACATAAGACGTTGCAGCCGTGTAGGTCAGCATTTTGAATATGCTGGCAAGTCATGAAGAGGGAATAGCAATAATAAAATTACTAACACTATATGCATTTTGGCTGTGGGGCTCTAAGTTTCATCATTTTGCGAAAAGCCAATTTTTCCTACTACAGTGGACTTGCTTGCAAATACTACAAAATTGTTGGTAGTTATTGAGATGGTTCCGCCAACCAATGTCTCATTCCCAAATTATTAAGTCATAACCCCTCAAATTAATTTATTAGTTTTAGTGTTGAGATTTCGAATACTTCCAAGTTCCAGAGGCTCAAATTGTCCGTGAATCGGGACACGGCTAATCGATTAGATCTTTAACTCTGCAGAGGTTTATGACTTTACCCGCAAGAATCATTCCTCCTTTTAAGTCTTCGCACTTCAGGGTGTTTGAAGACGGGATGAATGAAACAGGTCTTCCAAGAGTTCTTCCGCCACCGCCGGTACCCATCCAATCCTACCGTTCTTCTACATCTCGTAGTACCGCCCAGCCAGCGTCACTACTAGGGTTGACCCAGCCAGAGCCATAATGGCTTGCGGCTGCATGAATAAGCTTCCGGTCAATGGGGCATCCATCCATCTCTTCGTGGCTGGGTGAAGCTTTCCGCAAGATGTCATGGCACTTCTCCATGCATCCCGCCAACCACTGGGTTCTCCGTGGTGCCCGTCAACCGCCCTCCACCCGATGAGCAATTTCAAGTCCATCTATATCTTGAAGTTCATGGGGTTGTCATCATCTTGACTCTCACATCTTTCTTATGAATTCACTCAACCAATCTCGTCTACGAGCATAGCAAAATTAAACTACTACGTCCCGGGTCATGGTAACAAGGGGATTGGTTCATCCTACCACATGATACTACTCAAGAACATAACTTCAAAATTTCACCTACTGCATGCATGGTGGGGAGGTAAAATTCTAATGCAATAAAATCATAGGTATTGAAAATATGATCAATAACTTGCCTTGCTGACGATCCTCGTAAGCTAGGGACTTGTAGTAGCAAGCTTCGCACTCCGGAAATTCTACCGAGACAAACAATAATCACAATAAGCATATAGCATATGATCACTTAACACAATAGCATAGTAACATAACACACCAAGACAAACGAATCAAAACCCAAAGGAAAACTCGAAGAAATCCAACTCAAAGTTTTCCTACATCAAGCAACAACTAGAAATAGTTTTACATAACAATTTTTTTTTTAACATAACCTAAGCATGGGTCTTTGTTAACTTAACAGAAAAGAATGCATTAAGCAACTAGGAGCAAAAACAATCAATTTAAAAGCTATTATAAAACTCCTATTAGGTCTAAAGCAAATTTTAGTAGGAAAAATAAAATAAAAGTTTTATTTATTATAAACAAAAGTTCATGCTCTAAAGTGACAGAAACTAAACTAGAATAATCAATCACATGTGAAAAATAAATTTATTTGCTAATTAAAATAACAGGAAAACAGTAGCTAGTTAATTAATTAAGAATAGCATGATTCTGCTAGAAACTATTTTTTATTAATCCTAAAATGCCCAAATAAATTCCTACGGTTAGGTAATGACAAAACAAAGTTGGGACAAAAGAATCATTAAAAATAGTTTTCCTAACTCATTTTATAGCAGATTTACTATTCTGTCTAAAATTTAAAATAAAGCAATTCTAAATAATTTTAACATAGCTAATTACATTTTCTACAGAAACTATAGGAAATTTGCAAACCAACAAAAAAAGAATCACTTAAAAATATTAAGTAGATTAAAAGTTATGAATTTTTCAAATCTGAAACTATTCTGTTAAAACGGAAAACGAAAATAAAAGAAAAACGGGCTAACTGGGCCTAACTAACGCCCTGTGCGTAATATAACTAAACGGGCCTAGGGTTTAAATGAATCGGGCCGATCTAAATAAAAAAAAAACCTAACTAAAATAAACCGGAACGAACCGGAATAAAACCCGGTTCACTAACTAAACTAATAAGAACCATACCCCTTCGGGGGTTCTAATCTACACCGTAGAAACGAGATCGGACGGCGGGGGTGAAGTCCGGCGAGTTACCAAAGATCGACGGCGGCGGCGGCTCGGGCGGTGAGTGCGTCGGCGTCTCCGGTGGTCGGGGGCGTCGGCGGAGTGCTCCGGCGGGTGCGGACGGGCGAGGGGGTGGGTCTGGTGGAGTCGACGGGCTCGGGATGACCGGCGCCGCGTGGGGTTAATGGCAGCGGCGGCGTGCTCGGGCTCCGCGAAAAGTGTGGAGGAGAGAGAGGTCCGTGAGGGTGCGAGGGGGAATGGGGTGCGGGGGGTACTTATAGGGGGTGCACGGCTTGGGCGAGGGCAAGCCGGCGAGCGATCATGGCGGATCCGGATCGCCGGGATCCGGCGAGAGCGGCGCGCGCGAGTGGCGTGAGCGGGGAAGAAGACGGGTGGGGTCCACCGTCGGAGAGAGAGGAGGCGTCGGGTCGGTTGGCCGACCGGATGGGTTTCAGCCAGCGAGGTGCGGGCTGGCTCATTGGGCAGCTGTCACTGGTGGGCTGGCTCGATGGTCGCTGGGTGGGCTGCCCAGTCTTGGCTGGGCCGGTCGGCTGGCTGGTGCTGGGCATTTTGTTTTTCCAAATTTTTATTTTTTGAAAAACAAAACAGAGATAATATATAAACTATAAATATTTTATATAGGACATATACATACCAAAATGATCAGGGGAATATTCCCTATCATTTGAACATTTTTCCAGGGGCAAAATCCAAAGTTTATAAAAAATCATTTTTTTCCAAAATTCAAATGAAACTCAAATTTGAATTCAAAACTTTTGGCAATGTTTTTCCTCTGATACTTTTGGAGTGTCATGTTTACTCCTCTCATACTTTTTCTCAAGTATTTACCAGGCATAATTTTTGAATTGATTTCCACTTGCCAAAATTTGAATTCAAATTCCAAAACTCCCAAAACTCTTGAAACTTCAAATGCCACCCAAATTCAAACATAATGCATAGATGCTTAGCTATAATTGTAAAACATTCCAAATAGGAAATTTGGGATGTTACAAACCTACCCACCTTAAGATGAATCTCGCCCTCGAGATTCGGGTTGGCTAGCAAATAGGTGCGGGTGGTCTCAAGAAGGTCTTCTTCGCTCCCAGTGGCTTCCTCTTGGAGTGATGACTCCACAACACCTTGCAAAACTTGATGATCTTGCTGCGGGTGACTCTATTTGCAGTCTCGAGAATTGGACGGGTTTCTCCTTATAAGTCGAGATCACCGTCGAGCTGTATGGCCTCTAGGGGCACCGTGTCTCTCAACGGAATATCGGCCATGTCGGCATGACACTTCTTCACCGAGAAACATGGAAGACATCATGAACTCCGGACAATCCTTCCGCAATTCCAACTTGTAAGCAACTTCTCCACGACGCTCGAGGATTTTGTACGGGCCAATGAATCGGGTGCTAACTTTCCTTTGACACCAAACCTCTTGATTCCACGAAGTGAGACACACGAAGATATGCTCGGTCTCCCGCTTCATAAGTTACTTCCTTGCGCTTATCGTCGGCATAACTCTTCCGTCTCGATTGTGCTATCTTGAGTCTATCCCGAATCAGCTTGACTTTCTCTTCGGAATCTCTGATAAGGTCGGAACCGAAAAGCGATCGATCTCCAACACCATCCCACAGCAATGGTGTTCTGCACCTCCTTCCGTATAGAGCTTCGAAAGGGGCCATCTTCAGACTGGATTGATAACTGTTGTTGTATGAGAACTCTGCGTATGGCAAATTATCATCCCAGCTAGACCCATAGTCTAGCACACAAGCTCTCAACATGTCCTCCGTAATCTGGTTGACTCCTCGGTCTGTCCATCTGCTTATGGATGAAAAGCTGTCTTCAACTCCAGCCTCGCACTCCAAAGTTTCATGCAATCGATTCCAAAACTTTGAGGTAAATTGTGTTCCTCTATCGACACGATACTCCTCGGAACTCCATGCGGATAAACGATCCTGGTCATGTATATCTTGCCCAACTTAGCACTGGTATAGGTAGTCTTCACGGAATGAAGTGAGCTACCTTGGTCAAACGATCAACCACTACCCAGATAGAATCATAACCTGAACGGGTCTGGGTAATCCTGTGATAAAATCCATTCCAAGTTTTTCCCATTTCCAATCGGGAATCGGCAAAGGTTGAAGTAACCTGCTGGCTTCGATGTTCGCCTTTACTCGTTGACAAACATCGACATCGCTATGTACTCGGCAATATCCTTCTTCATACCTATCCACCAGAAACTTTCCTTCAAATCCAGGTACATCTTGGTGTTACCGGGGTGAATCGAGTACGGTGAATCATGAGCCTCCTGAAGAATTAGCTTCCTGAGTTCGGGATCATTGGGCACATAAATACGATCCTCGAACCATATAGCTCCATGTTCATCCTTACGGAATCCTTTTGCTTTTCCTTCATTCATCTTTTGCTTTATCTCAACAACTTCCTTGTCCGACTTCTGAGCTTCACGAATCCTTTCGGCCAAAGTGGACTGAACTTCCAGAGTTGCAACATATCCCCTCGGAACTATCTCCAGTCGGAGGTCTCTGAGGTCATCGACTAACTCTTGGGGTAATCCTCCTGCTGTAAGAGTATTCACGTAACTCTTACGGCTCAAAGCATGTGCTACAACATTAGCCTTACCTGGGTGGTAATGCAATCTCATGTCATAGTCCTTGATTAACTCTAGCCATCTCCTCTGCCTGAGGTTCAACTCTTTCTGCATGAAAATATACTTCAAGCTCTTATGATCTGTGTAAACGTCACAACGGTTTCCAATAAGGAAATGCCTCCAGGTCTTGAGTGCATGCACTACGGCTGCTAACTCCAAATCATGTGTGGCATAATTCATCTCGTGAGGTCGTAGCTGTCTGGAGGTATAAGCTACAACCTTTCCTTCCTGCATGAGTACTCCTCCGAGTCCTTGCGAGAAGCGTCACAATAAACCTGGTAATCCTTGTGTATGTCCGCAAAATCAGCATCGGGCTGTAACCAAACGCTTCTTCAATTCTGAAAACTGGCTTCACAATCCTCGCCCAAATGTACTTGGCTTCCTTCTTCAACAGCTCAGTCATGGGCTTGGCAATCTTCGAGAAGTTCTCAATGAACCTCCGATAATATCCTGCGAGTCCGAGAAAACTTGGATCTCCTTGACCGAGGTGGGTGATCGCCAATCGGTGATGATTCAACCTTGGCGGGGTAAACTGCTATTCCTTCTCCTGAAATAACATGTCCGAGGAATCCGACTTCCTTCACCAAAATTCACATTTATGAACTTGGCATACAACCGATGTTCTCGAAGTTTCTCGAACTAGACGCAAATGTTCCTTATGCTCTTCCTCGCTCTTGGAGAAAATTAGTATATCATCGATGAACACCACGACAAACTTGTCCAGATATTCCATAAATACCTTGTTCATCAAATTCATGAAGTATGCAGGGCATTAGTCAATCCAAATGACATGACGGTATACTCATATAAACCATACACAGTAGTGAATGCTGTTTTGGGTATATCCTTTTCACGGATCTTCAATCGATGATACCACGATCAAGATCGATCTTGGAGAATACCTTGGCTCCAACTAGCTGATCAAATAGATCATTAATCATCGGCAGAGGGTACTTGTTCTTGATGGTCACTTCGCTCAACTAACGATAATCCACAACCATCCTCAAGGTTCCATCCTTCTTCTCTACCAAAAGAACTGGGCTCCCCAAGGTGATGAGCTTGGCGAATATATCCTTTCTCCAACAGCTCATTAATTTGGTTCTTGATCTCTTTCAAATCGTTCGGTGGCATCCGATAGGGTCTCTTGGATATTGAGGCTGTGCCGGCAATAACTCAATCAGAAACTCAATGTCTCGTCGGTGGCATTCTGGTAATTCCTCCTAAACACATCGGAAAATCTTGCACCATCGGCACCTCCTCCCGAACAACTCCCATGAGGGAATTCACCGATTCTTCATCCGGCTATGCTCGGCTACATACTTGATCCTCTTCTCGCTCGGGGTGGTGAGCAGAATCGACTTCTTGGCACAGCCTATGTTTCCTTCAAACCGTCAACCAATCCATGCCTAGGATCACATCCAAGGTCCGGGTTTCCAATACTATGAGGTCTGCGGAAATTTATGATTTCCGATGTTGAGGGTTGCATGACAGCCTAAGCCGCCATCATTTCTCCTCTGAATCGACGCCGAAGGGGCTTCTAAGGGTTTTAGTGGGCAACCCGTATTTTTCCACAACTACCCTTGATATGAATGAATGCGTTGCACCGAATCAAAGAGTACCAATACTAAACGTGAATTCAATAAAACTTACCAACCACGATTATCGGCTGATCATAGACGCCCTCCACGCCAATGTGGTTCACCCGAGCACGAGGGAAAGGGTTGGGCTTCTTCGCTGAGCTCCCATTGCCGTTTCCATTCCTCTGCTTGGCCTCCGGGCAGTCGGTGGCATAGTGCCCTGTCTTCTAGCACTTGAAACAGGTGATGTGGCTCAGATCCTTCGGAGCCGGGACAGAACGATGTTGGTTGCCATTACCGTTTCCATTGCCATTGCCTGTCTTGTTGTCCTGGTTGCGGTTGTTCCCATTTCCTCCATGGTTATGTCCTCCATGGTTGTGATGGGTATGCCCTCCTGAGTATGGGGCATAACGGGGCTTCTGCTGAGCTCCTGAGTTGTGCTTCTCCTGGCTGTACTTCTGCTTGCGGCTATCAATCTGCTGCTGCTTGCCTTCAAGTATGGTGGCCTTGTCTACCAGCTCACGGTAGTTGGTGAAGGTAGCCACCATAAGCTGCATACCCAGTTCGTCATTGAGTCCTCGAGAAACTTCTCCCGCTGCGGCATCTGTGGCCACATCATCGGGGGCATAGCGAGCTAACTTGCTGAACTCATCCACGCTTCGTACCACAAGACGGTTTCCTGGCGTAAGTTGCGGAACTCACGCTTCTTGCACTCATGGCTCCAAATGAAACATGAGCGGTGCGGAAAGCTTCTGCTGGAACTGATCCCATGTGATGGTGCCGATGGGATAAGTGGCGGTGTAGTTCTCCCACCAAGAAGCTGCAGGTCCTCGTTGATGTGCGGCAAAGCGCACCTTTTCTCGCATCAGTGCATCCAATGGTGATTAACTCTCTTCCGACCTTGCGGAGCCAATCATCGCCACAATCGGCTCAAGGTCTTTAGAGAAAACTGGCGGATTCAGACTTAGGAATCGAGTCAAGTTGTCAGCAGGGGTGGTGGCGGTGGATTGTTGTTGTTGTTGTTCGATTCGGATGAGTATCGCATGAGGGCATTCTGCTGCTGGAGTAGCTGGGTGAGCTCCGCGGAAAGCCGTGTCACGTCTCGGAGGCATCCGTGTTTTGGAGTGGATGAGAAAATTAGAATAGAACAATGGTCTAATGAGAAATAACACTACCCATATGAATGCACAATCATAAACACGCCAATCATTTATTCATTCCACTCAAACATGGTTCAATCTCGATTACAAAATAACTCACGACTAATCGAAAATAACGACCTAACTGATCGACGAAAAAATAAAATAACATGGTGGTCGACTAAATGTCTTCATCAATAATCCTTGCGTCCTCTGGTGCGATGTCCTCCGGTGTGGCGTCCTCATTGCGGCGCCTCCTCTTGCGGCTTCCTCGGTGGAACTCCTTCATAATCCTGATCATTGCTCACGAGGGTCCGTCATCTCCACTCGGAAAAAGATCCTCTCCCAAGTCCATCGCTTCCTCCAATGCGGCAACCTTCATCTTCAGGTCGTCGACTCTCTCCATGAAGTCCGCAATTTCTTCCTCATGGTTAAGGAAGTCTGCGTGCCTTCTCCTCCAGTTCAGATTCACGGAACAACAGCCTCTGTGTACCTTCGAAGTTACGGCGAGTCCGGATCTCCCGCTTCTGAGGAGGCACTCCAAGTCTTGGACATAAGAGAGAATGGAGTCGCCCTCACGGTGCGGATGATATCTCCATTCCTTGCTCTGCGAGAAACCATGGCGAGGTCGATGGATCGAGCTCGGCCTGTACTCTTCTCGGAGATGTCCAAGTGCACGATAGATCGCCATGTCCTTCCGAGGATCCAGTTGAAGTCGGTAAACTCAAAGTCAATAGGCTCAGATGTCCTCCGGTTCTCCTGGAATATGCACTTCAATCTCAGAGCAGTATCCGCTTAAGTGCATTGGTTGGCTTCCGGTGATCGAGGCGAGCAATCTTCAGCTTCTTCACCATCTGGACCAGCTTCCCGCCAAGGGCATCGCCTCATCTGGCCGCAAAACTCCGTAGCAAAACTGGGTGAACTCGACGGCCATCTAGAATGTTGAAAATCGGAGAGAAGTTAGAAATGAACAGGGGAGAATTACGGAATGATAAGGATATAACATAAATAGTCTCTTCCTATGGCTTTCCGATCCTAGGGGTTACGTCCTACGGTCAGCGTGTGCTCTGATACCATCTCTGTAGCGACCTGACCCGAAATCGGTCAAATCTCTGTGCCTGTATCATCCCAAGATCATGCTGGTAATCACAGTACATCGATGAAATAATCAAAGTTCAATCACACCTGAATTTATTACACGGTTCTCATATCGAGTCTTTATTACAATAGAATAAATTCGGCCAAAGGCCAACTCATGAGAAATAAACTAGTAAAGCTGCGGAAGCGTAGAAGAATAGCGAGTCCATCCGACTCCAAAGGGCAATCGCCAAGCGTGGAGCGTAGCCTCATTCCTGATCGGAATACTCCTCTGCAACATAAGACGTTGCAGCCGTGTAGGTCAGCATTTTGAATATGCTGGCAAGTCATGAAGAGGGAATAGCAATAATAAAATTACTAACACTATATGCATTTTGGCTGTGGGGCTCTAAGTTTCATCATTTTGCGAAAAGCCAATTTTTCCTACTACAGTGGACTTGCTTGCAAATACTACAAAATTGTTGGTAGTTATTGAGATGGTTCTGCCAACCAATGTCTCATTCCCAAATTATTATGTCATAACCCCCTCAAATTAATTTATTAGTTTTAGTGTTGAGATTTCCGAATACTTCCAAGTTCCAGAGGCTCAAATTGTCCGTAACCGGGGACACGGCTAATCGATTAGATCTTTAACTCTGCAGAGGTTTATGACTTTACCCGCAAGAATCATTCCTCCTTTTAAGTCTTCGCACTTCAGGGTGTTTGAAGACGGGATGAATGAAACAGGTCTTCCAAGAGTTCTTCGGCCACCGCCGTACCCATCCAATCCTACCGTTCTTCTACATCTCGTAGTACCGCCCAGCCAGCGTCACTACTAGGGTTGACCCAGCCAGAGCCCATAATGGCTTGCGGCTGCACAGTAAGCTTCCGGTCAATGGGGCATCCATCCGCCTCTTCGTGGCTGGGTGAAGCTTTCCGCAAGATGTCATGGCACTTCTCCATGCATCCCGCCAACCACCGGGTTCTCCAGGTGCCCACAACCGTCCTCCACCCAATGAGTGAATTTCAAGTCCATCTTGATCTTGAAGTTCATGGGGTTGTCATCATCTTGACTCTCACATCTTTCTTATGAATTCACTCAACCAATCCCGTCTACGAGCATAGAAAAATTAGACTACTACGTCCCGGGTCATGGTAACAAGGGGATTGGTTCATCCTACCACATGATACTACTCAAGAACATAACTTCAAAATTTCACCTACTGCATGCATGGTGGGGAGGTAAAATTCTAATGCAATAAAATCATAGGTATTGAAAATATGATCAATAACTTGCCTTGCTGACGATCCTCGTAAGCTAGGGACTCGTAGTAGCAAGCTTCGCAGTCCGGAAACTCTACCGAGACAAACAATAATCACAATAAGCATATAGCATATGATCACTTAACACAATATCATAGTAACATAACACACCAAGACAAACGAATCAAAAGCCAAAGGAAAACTCGAAGAAATCCAACTCAAAGTTTTCCTGCATCAAGCAACAACTAGAAATAGTTTTACATAACAAATATTTTTTAACATAACCTAAGCATGGGTCTTTGTTAACTTAACAGAAAAGAATGCATTAAGCAACTAGGAGTAAAAAGAATCAATTTAAAAGCTATTATAAAACTCCTATTAGGTCTAAAGCAAATTTTAGTAGGAAAAATAAAATAAAAGTTTTATTTATTATAAATAAAAGTTCATGCTCTAAAGTGACAGAAACTAAACTAGAATAATCAATCACATGTGAAAAATAAATTTATTTGCTAATTAAAATAATAGGAAAACAGTAGCTAGTTAATTAATTAAGAATAGCATGATTCTGCTAGAAACTATTTTTTATTAATCCTAAAATGCCCAAATAAATTCCTACGGTTAGGTAATGACAAAACAAAGTTGGGACAAAAAGAATCATTAAAAAATAATTTTCCTAACTCATTTTATAGCAGATTTACTATTCTGTCTAAAATTTAAAATAAAGCAATTCTAAATAATTTTAACATAGTTAATTATATTTTCTTCAGAAACTATAGGAAATTCGCAAACCAACAAAAAAAGAATCACTTAAAAATATTAAGTAGATTAAAAGTTATGAATTTTTCAAATCTGAAACTATTCTGTTAAAACAGAAAACGAAAATAAAAGAAAAACAGGCTAACTGGGCCTAACTAACGCCCTGTGCGTAATATAACTAAACGGGCCTAGGGTTTAAATGAATCGGGCCGATCTAAATAAAAAAACCTAACTAAAATAAACCGGAACGAACCGGAATAAAACCCGGTTCACTAACTACACTAATAAGAACCATACCCCTTCGGGGGTTCTAATCTACACCGTAGAAACGAGATCGGACGGCGGGGGTGAAGTCCGGCGAGTTACCGGAGATCGACGACGGCGGCGGCTCAGGCGGTGAGTGCGTCGGCGTCTCCGGTGGTCGGGGGCGTCGGTGGAGTGCTCCGGCGGGTGCGGACGGGCGAGGGGGTGGGTCTGGTGGAGTTGACGGGCTCGGGGATGACCGGGGCGTCGACGTGGGGGTTAATGGCGGCAGCGGCGTGCTCGGGCTCCGGCGAGTGCGTGTGGAGGGAGAGAGAGGTCCGGTGAGGGGCGAGGGGGGGAATGGGGTGCGGGGAGGGATACTTATAGGGGGGGTGCACGGCTTGGGCGAGGGGGCAAGCCGGCGAGCAATCGCGACGGATCCCGGATCCTTCGGGATCCGGCGAGCGGCGGCGCGGGCGAGTGGCGTGAGCGAGGGGTAGAAGACGGGTGGGGTCCACCGTCAGCGAGAGAGAGGGGGAGTGCGTCGGGTCGGTTGGCCGACCCGGATGGGTTTCGGCGCGAGGGGGGGGCTGGCTCGCTGGGCCGCTTGGCCGCTGGTGGGCCTTGCTCGGTGGGTCGCCTGGGTGGGCTGCCCAGGTGCTGGCTGGGCCAGTCGGCCTGGCTGGTGCTTGGGCATTTTTATTTTTCCAAATTTTTATTTTTTTGAAAAAACAAAAACAGAGATAATATATAAACTATAAATATTTTATATAGGACATATATATACCAAAATGATCAAGGGAATATTCCCTATCATTTGAACATTTTTCCAGGGGCAAAATCCAAAGTTTATAAAAAAATCATTTTTTCCAAAATTCAAATGAATTTGAATTCAAAACTTTTGGCAATGTTTTTCCTCTGATACTTTTGGAGTGTCATGTTTACTCCTCTCATACTTTTTCTCAAGTATTTATCAGGCATAATTTTTGAATTGATTTCCACTTGCCAAAATTTGAATTCAAATTCCAAAACTCCCAAAACTCTTGAAACTTCTAATGCCACCCAAATTCAAACATAATGCATAGATGCTTAGCTATAATTGTAAAACATTCCAAATAGGAAATTTGGGATGTTACATATGCAATGTTGTGTACTAGACCTGATGTGTGCCTTGCTATTAGCTTAGCAGGGAGGTACCAAAGTAATCCAGGAGTGGATCACTGGACAGTGGTCAAGAACATCCTGAAATACCTGAAAAGGACTAAGGATATGTTTCTCGTTTATGGAGGTGACAAAGAGCTCGTCGTAAATGGTTACGTCAATGCAAGCTTTCACACTGATCCGGATGACTCTAAGTCACAAACCGGATACATATTTATATTGAACGGTGAAGCTGTTAGTTGGTGCAGTTCGAAGCAAAGTGTCGTGGCGGGATCTACGTGTGAAGCGGAGTACATAGCTGCTTCGGAAGCAGCAAATGAAGGAGTTCATATCCGATCTAGGTGTCATACCTAGTGCATCGGGTCCAATGAAAATCTTTTGTGACAATACTGGTGCAATTGTCTTGGCAAAGGAATCCAGATTTCACAAGAGAACCAAGCACATGAAGAGATGCTTCAATTCCATCCGCGATCAAGATACATACGGATCTGAATGTTGCAGACCCATTGACTAAGCCTCTCTCACGAGCAAAACATGATCAGCACCAAGACTCCATGGGTGTTAGAATCATTACTGTGTAATCTAGATTATTGACTCTAGTGCAAGTGGGAGACTGAAGGAAATATGCCCTAGAGGCAATAATAAAGTTGTTATTTATATTTCTTATATCATGATAAATGTTTATTATTCATGCTATAATTGTATTAACCGGAAACTTAGTACATGTGTGAATACATATAGAAACAGAGTGTCACTAGTATGCCTCTGCTTGACTAGCTCGTTGAATCAAAGATGGTTATGTTTCCTAACCATAGACATGAGTTGTCATTTGATTAACGGGATCACATCATTAGAGAATGATGTGATTGACTTGACCCATTCCGTTAGCTTAGCACACGATCGTTTAGTATGTTGCTATTGCTTTCTTCATGACTTATACATGTTCCAATGACTATGAGATTATGCAACTCCCGAATACCGGAGGAACACTTTGTGTGCTACCAAACGTCACAACGTAACTGGGTGATTATAAAGGTGCTCTATAGGTGTCTCCGATGGTACTTGTTGAGTTGGCATAGATCGAGATTAGGATTTGTCACTCCGTGTTGGAGAGGTATCTCTGGGCCCTCTCGGTAATGCACATCACTATAAGCCTTGCAAGCAATGTAACTAATGAGTTAGTTGCAGGATGATGCATTACGAAATAAGTAAAGAGACTTGCCGGTAACAAGATTGAACTAGGTATGGAGATACCGACGATCGAATCTCGGTCAAGTAACATACCGATGACAAAGGGAACAACGTATGTTGTTATGTGGTTTGACCGATAAAGATATTCGTAGAATATGTAGGAGCCAATATGAGCATCCAGGTTCCGCTATTGGTTGTTGACCGGAGACGTGTGTCGGTCATGTCTACATAGTTCTCAAACCCGTAGGGTCCACACACTTAATGTTCGGTGACGGTCGGTAATATGAGTTTATGTGTTTTGATGTACCAAAGGTAGTTAGGAGTCCCGGATATGATCACGGACATGACGAGGAGTCTCGAAATGGTCAAGACGTAAAGATCGATATATTGGATGACTATGTTTGGACATCAGAAGGGTTCCGAGTAAGTTTGGACGAATACCGGAGTACCGGGGGGTTACCGGAACCCCCCGGGGAGTGTAATGGGCCTTAGTGGAGAGGAAGGGGCGGCCAGGGAAGGTCGCGTGTCCCCTCCCCCTCTAGTCCGAATTGGACAAGGAAGGGGGGCGGCTGTAACACCCCGGATGTAACTTTCCATATTTGTAACTCCAACTCTTGCCATTTTCGGCATTGTGATATGATATTCCCTCCGTGGTTGGGTTTTCTTCATTTTGCATTTTGTCCATGTCATGCATTTCATATTATGTCATCATGTGCATCGCATTCAGATACGTGTTCGCCTCATGCATCCGAGCATTTTCCCGTTGTCCTTTTGCAATCCGCACTCCTATGTTCCCCGGCGCCCCTTTTACGTTTTTCCGTGAGCGGTACTAAACTTTCTCGGAATGGACCGAGGTTTGTCAAGTGGCCTTGGTACACCACCGTAGACCACCTGTCAAGTTTCGGTCATTTGGAGCTCGTTTGGTACTCCAACGTTTAACCGCACTCTCGCAAAGGCCTCTTTTAAGTTGCAGCCCAACACCCTTCAAAACAGCCCAATAACCCATCTAAGTCACTTCCATGCTCTCCGTCGTCGGATCACGATCGTGTGGGCGAAAACCAGACTCCATTTGGAGCTTCCTAGCTCCTTCTACCTATAAATATAGGTCCCTTCCCAAATCCGGATGAAACCCTAGTCTCCCGCTCCTTCATGCCACGGACGAAATCTGGACGGCGGACACGTCCGCCCGCCCACGGGCGAATCGCGGGCTGCCACGTGGGCAAAGCCGCACCCACCGCCGCCGACCCCACGGGCCCGCGAGGCCCGAGCGCTGCCCTCCCGGCCCGGCCGCCCGGCCGCCATGAACCGCCGCCCGCTCTCCGCCGCCCGTCGCCGCCTCCCAGCGCCCGCCAGCGCTCGACCCGGCGAGCGCCCGCTGGGCGCCTCACCAGCGCCGCCCGGCCGCCCTCCGCCCGCCCCTCCTCCTCCGACCCCGGCCTCTCCTCCCTCCTCCGGCACCGTTCCGGCGAGCCGCCGCCGGCCCCGCCTCGGTTCGTGCGTGCTCTGGATCCAGATCCACCGAGAGGGTTGACTTTCCTTCTCCCCTGATTTCCTCTAAGTCTTTATCTGTGATATATCTTGTTGCATTTTCATCATGCCATAACTCGGCACCCGTCGCTCCGTTTTGGGCGTATAGCATACCGAATTGTTCGCCTCGAAGAGTAGATCATTCCATTACATTGCATCATTTTCATTTTAGCTCATATTGATGCCCGAAATGCTGTTGGAAGAGGGCTATGTGAAGTTAGTTTCAGATTCTTATCAGAACATGCACTTTTGTCATTTTTGCCATGATTGATGTGTGCATCCTATGAACTTGAGTCCTACATCTGTTTTGTAATATGCCATGCCATATTTACAGGGGTGTATGCCATGTATTTTTGTGATCTCTG
Source organism: Aegilops longissima (assembly GCA_021605205.1). Taxonomy (NCBI): domain Eukaryota; kingdom Viridiplantae; phylum Streptophyta; class Magnoliopsida; order Poales; family Poaceae; genus Aegilops; species Aegilops longissima. The sequence goes on from CM038676.1 coordinate 395,965,283, forward strand.
TGGTGACTAGCACAAGCATGCAAACTAGGCTTCATAATGTTGCTGATTTCAGCCCCTGTTTTGCTGATATTTTTATGCCATGCTACCGAGAGATCCATGCATATTTTGAGATACTTCAGTAAGGATGTTTTGAACATATGGTTATACTCTATCCATCCATGCCCTTGTTTGCAATTATGGGGTGCCATAGCTTGAGTCAATCGAGCTCTACTTTTGCTATAAAATGTTTCCTGGCAGATTGTTTACATGTTATTCAATTTTGCCAAGGTTGTTGTAGTTGATCCGTGTATGCTATGATGTTGTTCTTGCCATGTGTAGCTTCTATGCCATGTCTTCTTGATGGATGTATGCTTAGTTTATCATGAAATGCTCTGTAGTGAGTGCATCGAGCTCTTAAACATGCCTACTTGTTATCTGTTTTTGTCATGCCCTGTTGCTGAATCTGTTAACGGAACTTCCTATATTGACATGGGTGTTATTATATTTTATGATCCCTTTTGGCTCATGGTCACTAAGGGACTTCTGTTCTATGCTTTGCGTAGATTCATGCCATGCCTTGTTTTGCTATTATAATTTCCTGTAGCATGTTGTTTGCTTGCTCTGAACATTGCTTCCTGATGCTGATTCTGCCATGTTCAGTATTTTCACAAAGTCTCTGAAGCTGATATATTTTGCACTTTTGACATGCTTATTTGGACCTGTTATGGTGTGATTTAGCCGTAGCTCAGTGTTCATCTTTTGTCAAGCATCTTGAGTAGATCACTGCCATATGCTTTGCTGGTACGTTTGGATGCAATAGTTTAATTTCTTGTTGCTAGCTAAGTGGCATCATGCTGTTAATGGCAGATTTGTGTCATTCTTGTTTTGCTTGTTATTTGCAAACCGTGCATCCGATTCCGGTGATCTTTATATCGATTTCAACCGAAATCATCTCACCTTTCAAGCGGCATACTTGGTTTGCCAAGTTGATGCCTGGTTCATCATTTTCCTTCCGGAGCACGCATACGCATTGCATATCACATCTCGCATATCATGTCATATATTGCATCATGTTGCTTGTGCATTGCACCGTGATTTATTGTGGTTCCATTGTTTGTGTTCTTGCTTTGGGTAGAGCCGGGAGACGAGTACGTGAACGAGGAACCTGTTGAGAACGCTTACGAGGATCAAGCTTTCGACAAGTCTGAGAACTTTGCAGGCAAGATGACCATACCCTCGAAATCACTTCTATCTTTGCTTGCTAGATGCTCGCTCTTTTGCTATGCATATGCTGCGATGCCTATCACTTGCTATATCATGCCACCCATATTGCCATGTCAAGCCCCTAACCATCCTTTCCTAGCAAACCGTTGATTGGCTATGTTACCACTTTGCTCAGCCCCTCTTATAGCGTTGCTAGTTGCAGGTGAAGATGAAGTTTGTTCCTTGTTGGAACATGGAAATGTTGTTCCTTGTTGGAACATGTTTACCTGTTGGGATATCACAATATCTATTGTTTAATTAATGCATCTATATATTTGGTAAAGGTGGAAGACTCGGCCTTATGCCTGGTGTTTTGTTCCACTCTTGCCGCCCTAGTTTCTGTCATACCGGTGTTATATTCCTTGATTTCGCGTTCCGTACACGGTTGGGTGATTTATGGGACCCCTTGACAGTTCCCTTTGGATAAGACTCCTCCAAGGAAGGCCCAACTTTGGTTTTACCATTTGCCACCTAAGCCTTTTTCCCCCGGGTTTTCGCGAGCCCGAGGGTCATCTTTATTTTAACCCCCCGACCAAAGGTGCTCCTTCGAGTGCTGGCCGAATCGAGCTACTCAAGGGGCCACCACGGGGAAACTCGAGGCTTGGTTTTACTCGTAGCTAGTCTCATCCGGATGTGCCCTGAGAACGAGATATGTGCAGCTCCTATCGGGATTTGTCGGCACAATCGGGCGGCTTTGCTGGTCTTGTTTTATTGCTGTCGAAATGTCTTGTAGTCCGGGATTCCGAGACTGATCGGGTCTTACCGGTAGAGAGAATATCCTTCGTTGACCGTGAGAGCTTATAATGGGCTAAGTTGGGACAACCCTGCAGGGTATTATCTTTCGAAAGCCGTGCCCGCGGTTATGAGGCAGATGGGAATTTGTTAATGTTCGGTTGTAGAAAACCCTAAGTTGACCTTGATTAAAACACATCAACAAGTGTGTAACCGTGATGGTCTCTTCTCGTGGAGTCCGGAAGTGAACACGGTGTTGGAGATATGTTTGACATAAGTAGTTTCAAGATCACTTCTTGATCGCTACTAGCTTCACGACCGTGCCTTGCTTCTCTTCTCGCTCTCTTTTGCGAGTGTAGCCACCATATATGCTAGTCGCTTGCTGCAGCTCCACCTCACAACTCTGTCCTTCCTATAAGCTTAAATAGTCTTGATCTCGCTGGTGTGAGATTGCTGAGTCCCGTGACTCACAGATTCTACCAAAACAGTTGCAGTGCCGACGATGCCAAGGTAGATGATGCAACCGAGCTCAAGTGGGAGTTCGACGAGGAACGTGGTCGTTACTATGTGTCCTTTCCCGATGATCAGTAGTGGAGCCAGTTGGGACGATCGGGATCCGTGTAGCATTTGGGGTAGTCTTCTTTTATTTTGGTTCCGTGGTCGAACTTGAGTGTAATCTGGATGTTGCATGTTTATTTATGTATTGTGTGAAGTGGCATTGTAAGCCAACTATGTATCTCTTTCCTTATGTATTACATGGGTTGTGTGAAGATTACCTCACTTGCGACATTGCTTTCAATGCGGTTATGCCTCTAAGTCGTGCTTCAACACGGGGAGATATAGCCGCATCGAGGGCGTTACAAGTTGGTAATCGAGCCTTCCCGACTTAGGAGCCCCCGCTTGATTGTTTGTCATGCGTTGTTGAGTCTAGAACAAAATGTTTTGAGTCTTAGGATTATATATATCGGAGAGTAGGATTCTTTTTACTCCCGGTCCTTCGTCGCCTCGTGACGTCTCCCGACGAGAAGTTTTGACTCTCCTCTCCTCGAATTTCACTAAAAAAATTTAGGATCACGCTGGTATCTTGGAATCGTTCGATGGTTTTGTGACGAGAACATTGTTCTTGGTGCCTCCCGACATTTAGGGGTTGTGGCGGTGTCCCGGGAGTTGAGCTCCGAGGTGTTGTCGCCACAATTTTATCGCTGCAGTTCTCGAATACCGAGCTTTGCCGACATCGAAAATCTCTTTTGTACAGTTGTTGGTGAGATAACCCGATAACCCAAAGATCGGGCGAGCTCGGAGTATTGCCATGACTCGTATAACGGATGCTTTTCAAGGTCGAGGTACACGATTTCGAAGGTTTCTTGGCTATGTGTTGACGGATGGATACAATTGGATCTAGGTATTGTTAGTTTGGGTGATATATTTTGTGTCCCCTGTATTCCCAACACCAGATTGCATAACCAGAAAGTTTCGGGAGTTTATAGGTGGGATTCAAGTAGCTCTTAGCATTTCTTCCCGCAAATATTTGGTTTGTGATTGGGTAATCCTTACCACTTATTTGTTCCAGTCGTACCTTGTTATTTTTTTTCATCAACCCTTAATAAGTGGATTCTCACCTTAATGGACGTGTGATGTTAGCTTTTGGAATTCATTCGTTCATCCTTGTTCGAATGTTTATTGTGAAGACTATATGTTGCAATTTCTATCCGTTGATTCAACTTGTCTATCTGTCTATCGAAGTGCTAACGGATGTCACCCTCTTCAGGATGGCTCCACCAACGCGTATGAATCCGGATCGCAATGATGGGAGTCAGTCGAACCCTCCACCTCCACCTCCGCCTCCGGAGGCATGGCAAGCTATCATGGCAGCCACCAATGCCAATGCTTAGATGATTTTGCAACTCTTGCAAGAGCGTACCCAAGGGAAAGGCAACCAAGGAAATCAAGGTCAAGGCAACAACTAGCCGCACTTTCCTACCCTCAATCAGTTCCTCGCTAATCAGCCGAAGTCTTTCAGTTTCTGTGTCGAGGCCACAGATGCTGACGATTGGCTTGTGGACATCTGCAAACATTTTGAATGTAGCAATGTCAGACCTGAGGACTTTGTCAAGTTTGCTTCGTTTCAACTCAAGGACCAACCTGCTGAGTGGTACCAGCAATACAAAGATTCCAGAGGAGGTCGTGTCATTACAGGATGAGTTCCACCGAGACTTCAAAGCTCACCACATTCGAAAAGTGTTGTTGAGAGCAAGCGTGAGGAGTTCCGCAATCTCAAGCAAGGCGGCATGTCCGTGTATCAATACAATATCCAGTTCCGAAAACTCGCTCGCTTTGCTAAGCAAGACGTCCCGATGAAAAGAGTATGATCTATCAATTCAGAGGTGGTCTCGGAGAAGATCTGCAATTAGCTCTCGTGCTTTTTGAGCCGTAAAAGTATGATGAATTCTACAACATGGCATCAAGCAAGAAGCTGCCCAGCTCAAGTGTGAGGCTTCTAAGAAGAGAATCAGGATGCATTTAAGTCTTCTTCTTCCTCTCAAGTGGCAGCTAAGCAGCAGAAGGTCTACCTTCCTCCTCCTCCGTTCCGTCGGCCTTATCGTGAGAAGAACTCAGTGGTCGTGGATCTTCCCACCCACCCAACCACAGCTATCGTAACAAGTCTAATTCTCAAGCTCCAAGGTCAAAGCTCCTTACCACCGTCCGCTCTCGAGGTGACTTGCAACAAATGTCGTGCAGAAGGTCACTATGCTAACAAGTGCTTCAACCAAAGGCGCCTTCCGCCTCCTCCTCCCGTGAGATCTTCCAAAGAATGCAAAGGTCAAGCATAATCCCAAGTCTGCAAAGGTGAACATGATGAATGCAGCTCAAGCGGAGGATTCTTCCGATGTGATAATGGGTAATCTCTCGCTTAATGATATTCCTGCAAAAGTCTTATTTGATATTGGTGCATCGCATTGTTTCATGTCAAGATCGTTTTTGCAAAGAATGATTTTACTTGGTCTTACTGGATAAACCTTTGGGTGTTGTTTCTCCGGGAAGTCAATGAGAGCCAACTCAATAGTTCATGATGTCTCTATCAAGATGGGCGACTATAGATTTCTTTCTAAACCAATTGTCCTTGGTGACTCGGATATTGATCTATTTCTTGGGATGGATCGGCTTTCAAAGACAAAGCTCACTTGATTGTGCTGCTGTGAAATTCAATTGACTCACTCTTCTAATGATGTGATCATCTATGCCGCTCGTGATGAAACCATTCGTTGTTTTCTCTCAATGAGAAGGGCGAATTGGATGCTATCTCTCGATTCCAATGCTTGTGAGTACCAAGATGTCTTTCCGAAGAGCTTCCAGAATGCCTCCTCACCGGTCGCTTGAGTTCGTTATCGATCTTGAGCCCGCATCGAACCCGCTTTGCAAGCGCCCATACAAGCTTGGACCTAATGAGCTGAAGGAATTGAAGAAGCAGCTCGATGAACAAGAGCGTCTGGGTTTGATCAGACCGAGTTCATCTCCTTGGGGTTGTGGTGTTCTTTTTGTCCAGAAGAAGGATGGCACGGACCGACTTTGCGTCGATTATCGTCCATTGAATAAGAAGACAATCAAGAACAAGTATCCACTTCCCAACATCAATGAGCTTTTCGAGCAACTCAAAGGTGCTAAAGTGTTCTCCAAGCTTGACCTTCGTATGGGTTATCATCAGATTCGCATTCGTGAACAAGATATTCCCAAGACAGCATTTAGAACAAGCTTTGGTTCTTATGAATATACTGTCATGTCTTTCGGCCTTGTCAATGCTCCTCCAACATTCTCTCGAATGATGAACTTCATCTTCAACCCCAACACAAATGAATTCGTCTTGGTGTATCTCGATGATATTTTGGTCTTCTCCAAGAATAAGAAGGATCATGCCAAACATTTGTGATTGGTGCTCGACAAGCTCAGAGAGCATCAATTCTATGCGAAGTTTTCCAAATGTGAATTTTGGCTTGATGAAGTTCTTTACCTTGGTCACATCATCTCCACCAAGGGCATTGCTGTTAATCCCGAGAAGGTGTCTGCAGTTGTGAATTGGGAACCTCCTCAGAATGTCAAGCAGCTCCGCAGTTTTCTTGGTCTTGCAAGCTATTGTCAAGATTCGTTGAGAATTTCTCCAAGATTGCAAAGCCTCTTTCCAACCTCCTCCGTAAGCATGTGAAGTATGTCCGTCTCCCCGAGTGTGACGTTGCTTTCAATACTCTCAAAGAGAAACTCGTCACAGCTCCCTGCCTTAACTCCTCCTAATGAATCCAAGCCATTTGAAGTTTTACGTGATGCTTCTCTTCAAGGTCTCGGTGCTGTGTTAATGCAAGAGAAGAGAGTTGTGGCCTATACCTCTCGTCACCAAGCCTAACGAAAAGAACTACCCCACTCACGATCTTGAGTTGGCGGCGAGTTGTCCATGCATTAATAACTTGGAGACATCTCTTGTTGGGAAGGAAAGTGGACATATTCACCGATCACAAGAGCCTCAAGTATATCTTCACTCAACCCAACCTCAACCTCGAGCAAACTCGATGGGTCGAAATGATTCAAGAGTACAACCCAAGTATTGAATATACTCCGGCAAGGCCAATGTGATTGCAGATGCTTTGAGCAGGAAGGCTTATCGCAACAGTTTAATCCTCAAGCCCTTCCAACCGGATCTTTGTGAAGCTTTCCACAAGCTGAATCTTGAAGTTGTTCCTCAAGGCTTTCTTGCCAACCTCATAGTCTCTCCTACTTTGGAAGACCAAATTCGTGAGGCTCAACTCCTGGATACCATGGTGAAAAAGGTGAAACGTGGTATCGACAAGGGCATTTCCAAGTACAAGTGCTTCCACATTGATGACAAAGATACTCTTTTCTTCGAGGACCGGATTGTGGTTCCTAAGGGTGATCTACGTAAAGTCATTATGAACGAAGCACACAATTCCCTTCTATCCATTCATCCTGGAAGTACGAAGATGTACCATGACCTCAAGCAGTCATATTGGTGGACTCGAATGAAGCGAGAAATTGCTCAATTCGTGAATGAGTGTGATGTTTGCAGAAGAGTGAAAGCAGAACACCAACGACCAGCTGGTCTCCTCCAACCTCTTGCTATTCCAGAATGGAAGTTTGATCATATCGAAATGGACTTCGTGACTGGATTTCCTAAGTCCAAGTGTGGAAATGATGCTATCTTCATTGTCATTGACAAGCTTACTAAAGTGGCTCATTTCCTTCCTATCAAAGAATCTATCACAGCAGCTCAGTTGGCAGAGCTATACACCTCCAGGATTGTCTCCTTGCACGGCATTCCACAAGTGATCTCTTCAAACCGTGGCAGCATCTTTACCTCCAAGTTTTGGGATTCTTTTCAGAAGGCCATGGGCACCAACATTTGTTTCAGCACAACTTTCCATCCTCAAACAAGTGGCCAAGTCGAGCGAGTCAATCAAATCCTCGAAGACATGCTTAGGGCTTGTGTCATTTCCTTCGGCATGCAGTGGGAAGATTGTCTTCCATATGCCGAGTTCTCCTACAACAACAACTTCCAAGCGAGTTCGGGCAAGGCCCCATTCGAAATTCTCTATGGCAGAAAGTGTCGTACTCCTCTCAATTGGTCCGAGACAAGTGAACGCCAACTTCTTGGCAACGACTTGATCACAGAAGCCGAAGAAATGTGCAAAGTCATTCATGAGAATCTCAAGGCCACGCAATCGCGCCAGAAGAGCTATTATGATGACAAGCACCGTGATGTGGCTTTTGAAATCGGAGACCATGTCTACCTCCGCGTCTCTCCAATGAAAGGCACTCCGCCCGGTATCAAAGGAAGCTTGCCCCTAGATACGTGGGTCCTTTCAAGATCATTGGCAAAAGAGGTGATCTCGCCTATCAACTTGAGCTTCCGTCCAACTTCGCGAACGCGTGCGATGTGTTTCACGTGTCACAGCTTCGCAAGTGCTTCAAGACTCTGAGCGCACTATCAACTTCAAGAAATTGATCTCCAAGAAGATCTCTTATCATGAGCACCCCATTGCTATTCTTGAAGAAACCGAGCGCAAGACTCGCATCAAGTCAATCAAATTCCTGAAAGTGAAGTGGTCACACCATTCCGACCGAGAAGCCACACGGGGCGAGGATCACCTCGGTTCGAATATCCGGATTTCTTTCAGTCCTAGATCTCGGGCGAGATCCTCTTGTAGTGGTGGAGTGTTGTAACACCCTGGATGTAACTTTCCATATTTGTAACTCCAACTCTTGCCATTTTCGGCATTGTGATATGATATTCCCTCCGTGGTTGGGTTTTTCTTCATTTTTGCATTTTGTCCATGTCATGCATTTCATATTATGTCATCATGTGCATCGCATTCGCATACGTGTTCGTCTCATGCATCCGAGCATTTTCCCCGTTGTCCGTTTTGCAATCCGGCACTCCTATGTTCCCCGGCGTCCCCTTTTACGTTTTTCCGTGAGCTGGTACTACACTTTCTCGGAATGGACCGAGGTTTGTCAAGTGGCCTTGGTACACCACCGGTAGACCACCTGTCAAGTTTCGGGTCATTTGGAGCTCGTTTGGTACTCCAACGGTTAACCGCACTCTCGCAAAGGCCTCTTTTAAGTTGCAGCCCAACACCCCTTCAAAACAGCCCAATAACCCATCTAAGTCACTTCTATGCTCTCCGTCATCGGATCACGATCGTGTGGGCGAAAACCGCACTCCATTTGGAGCTTCCTAGCTCCTTCTACCTATAAATATAGGTCCCTTCCCCGAAATCCGGATGAAACCCTAGTCTCCTCGCTCCCCTTCAAGCGCCACGGACGAAAATCCGGACGGCGGACACGTCCGCCACGCCCAAGCGAATCGCTGGCTGCCACGTGGGCAAAGCCGCGCCCGCCGCCGCCCCCCGAGGCCCGCGAGGCCCGTCAGGGCCCCTCCTGCCCGCCAGCCGCCGCAGCGGGCAGCTGCCCGCCTCCGCCGCCTGTCGCCGCCTCAAGGCGCGCCCCACGCGCCCGACCTCCGCGAGCCGCCACCACGCCGCCTGGCCCGCCTCCGGCCGGCCCCTCCTCCTCCGGCCCGGGCCTCTCCTCCCTCCTCCGACGCCGTTCCGGCGAGCCGCCACCGGCCCCGCCTCGGTTCGCGCGCGCTCTGCATCCAGATCCACCGAGAGGGTTGAATTTCCTTCTCCCCCGATTTTCTCTAAGTCTTTATCTGTGATATATCTTGTTGCATTTTCATCATGCCATAACTCCGCACCCGTGGCTCCGTTTTGGGCGTATAGCATACCGAATTGTTCGCCTCGAAGAGTAGATCATTTCATTCCATTGCATCATTTTCATTTGAGCTCATCTTAATGCCTGAAATGTTGTTCGAAGCGGGCTATGTGATGTTAGTTTCAGATTCTTATCAGAACATGCACTTTTGTCATTTTTGCCATGATTGATGTGTGCATCCTATGAACTTGAGTCCTGCATGTGTTTTGTAATATTCCATGCCATCTTTACAGGTGTGTATGCCATGTATTTTTGTGATCTCTGTGGTGACTAGCACAAGCATGCAAACTAGGCTTCATGATGTTGCTGATTTCAGCCCCTGTTTTGCTGATATTTTTATGCCATGTTAACTTGATGCTACCGAGAGATCCATGCATATTTTGAGATACTTCAGTAAGGAGGTTTTGAACATATGGTTATGCTATATCCATCCATGCCCTTTTTTGCAATTATGGAGTGCCATAGCTTGAGTCAATCGAGCTCTACTTTTGCTATAAAATGTTTCCTGGTAGATTGTTTACATGTTATTCAATTTTGCCAAGGTTGTTGTAGTTGATCCGTGTATGCTATGATGTTGTTCTTGCCATGTGTAGCTTCTATGCCATTTCTTCTTGGCGGATGTATGCTTAGTTTATCATGAAATGCTCTGTAGTGAGTGCATTGAGCTCTTAAACATGCCTACTTGTTATCTGTTTTTGTCATGCCCTGTTGCTGCATCTGTTAACGAAACTTGCTATATTGACATGGGTGTTATTATATTTTCTGATCCCTTTTGGCTCATTGTCAGTAAGGGACTTTTGTTCTATGCTTTGAGTAGATTCATGTCATGCCTTGTTTTGCTATTATAAGTTCCTGTAGCATGTTGTTTGCTCGCTCAACATTGCTTCCTCGATGCTGATTCTCGCCATGTTCAAGATTTTCACCGTCTGTGAAGTGATATATTTTGCACTTTTGCCATGCTTGTTTGGACCTGTTATGGTGTGATTTAGCCGTAGCTCAGTGTTCATCTTTTGTCAAGCATCTTGAGTAGATCACTGCCATATGCTTTGCTGGTTCGTTTGGATGCAGTAGCTTAATTTCTTGTTACTTGCGAAGTGGCATCATGCTGTTAATGGCAGATTTGTGTCATTCTTGTTTAGCTTGTCATTTGCAAACCGTGCATCCGATTCCGGTGATCTTTATATCGATTTCAACCGAAATCATCTCACCTTTCCAGCGGTATACTTGGTTTGCCAAGCTGATGCCTGGTTCATCATTTTCCTTCCGGAGCACGCATACACATTGCATATCACATCTCGCATATCATGCCATATATTGCATCATGTTGCTTGTGCATTGCACCGTGATTTATTGTGGTTCCATTGTTTGTGTTCTTTCTTTGGGTAGAGCCGGGAGACGAGTACGTGAACGAGGAACCTGTTGAGAACGCTTACGAGGATCAAGCTTTCGACAAGTCTGAGAACTTTGCACGCAAGATGACCATACCCTCGAAATCACTTCTATCTTTGCTTGCTAGATGCTCGCTCTTTTGCTATGCCTATGCTGCGATGCCTATCACTTGCTATATCATGCCACCCATATTGCCATGTCAAGCCCCTAACCATCCTTTCCTAGCAAACCGTTGATTGGCTATGTTACCGCTTTGCTCATCCCCTCTTATAGCGTTGCTAGTTGCAGGTGAAGATGAAGTTTGTTCCTTGTTGGAACATGGAAATGTTGTTCCTTGTTGGAACATGTTTACCTGTTGGGATATCACAATATCTATTGTTTAATTAATGCATCTATATATTTGGTAAAGGGTTTAAGACTCGGCCTTATGCCTGGTGTTTTGTTCCACTCTTGCCGCCCTAGTTTCCGTCATACCGGTGTTATGTTCCTTGATTTTGCGTTCCTTACACGGTTGGGTGATTTATGGGACCCCTTGACAGTTCGCTTTGAATAAGACTCCTCCAAAGAAGGCCCAACTTTGGTTTTACCATTTACCACCTAAGCCTTTTTCCCCGGTTTTCGCGAGCCCGAGGGTCATCTTTATTTTAACCCCCCGGACCAGTGCTCCTTCGAGTGCTGGTCGAACTGAGCTGATCAAGGGCCACCACGGGAAACTCGAGGCTTGGTTTTACTCATAGCTAGTCTCATCCGGATGTGCCCTGAGAACGAGATATGTGCAGCTCCTATCGGGATTTGTCGGCACAATCGGGCGGCTTTGCTGGTCTTGTTTTATTGCTGTCGAAATGTCTTGTAGTCCGAGATTCCGAGATCGATCGGGTCTTCCCAGAGAAGGAATATCCTTCGTTGACCGTGAGAGCTTATAATGGGCTAAGTTGGGACACCCTGCAGGTATTATCTTTCAAAGCCGTGCCCAAGGGTTATGAGGCAGATGGGAATTTGTTAATGTCCGTTGTAGAAAACCCGGTTGACCTTGATTAAAACACATCAATCGTGTGTAACCGTGATGGTCTCTTCTCGGAGTCCGGGAAGTGAACACGGTGTTGGAGTTATGTTTGACATAAGTAGTTTCAGGATCACTTCTTGATCGCTACTAGCTTCACGACCGTGCCTTTCTTCTCTTCTCGCTCTCTTTTACGAGTGTAGCCACCATATATGCTAGTCGCTTGCTGCAGCTCCACCTCACAACTCTGTCCTTCCTATAAGCTTAAATAGTCTTGATCTCGCGGGTGTGTGATAGCTGAGTCCCCGTGACTCACAGATTCTACCAAAACAGTTGCAGGTGCCGACGATGCCAGTGCAGATGATGCAACCGAGCTCAAGTGGGAGTTCGACGAGGAACGTGGTCTTTACCATGTGTCTTTTCCTGATGATCAGTAGTGGAGCCCAGTTGGGTCGATCGGGGATCTGTGTAGCATTTGGGGTAGTCTTCTTTTATTTTGGTTCCGTAGTCGGCCCTTGAGTGTAATCTGGATGTTGGATGTCTATTTATTTATTGTGTGAAGTGGCGATTGTAAGCCAACTATGTATCTCTTTCCCTTATGTATTACATGGGTTGTGTGAAGATTACCTCACTTGCGACATTGCTTTCAATGCGGTTATGCCTCTAAGTCGTGCTTCGACACGTGGGAGATATAGCCGCATCGAGGGCGTACAAGTTGGTAATCGAGCCTTCCCGACTTAGGAGCCCCCCGCTTGATTGTTTGTTTGGCGTTGTTGAGTCTAGAACAAAAATGTTTTGAGTCTTAGGATTATATATATCGGAGAGTAGGATTCTTTTACTCCCAGTCCCTTAGTCGCCTCTGGTGAGGTCTCCCGACGTAGAAGTTTTGACTCTCCTCTCCTCGAATTTCACTAAAAAATTTAGGATCACGCGGGTATCTTGGAATCGTTCGATGGTTTTGTGACGAGAACATTGTTCTTGGTGCCTCCCCGACATTTAGGGGTTGTGGCGGTGTCCCGGGAGTTGAGCTCCGAGGTGTTGTCGTCACAATTTTATCGTTGCAGTTCTGGAATACCGAGCTTTGCCGACATCGAAAATCTCTTTTGTACAGTTGTTGGTGAGATAACCCCGATAACCCAGTAGTGGGGCGAGCTCAGGAGTATTGCCATGACTCGTATAACGGATGCTTTTCGAAGGTCGAGGTACACGATTTCCGAAGGTTTCTTGGTTATGTGTTGACGGATGGATACAAGCTGGATCTAGGTATTGTTAGTTTGGGTGATATATTTTGTGTCCCTGTATCCCCAACACCGATTGCATAACCAGAAAGTTTCGGGAGTTTATAGGTGGGATTCAAGTAGCTCTTAGCATTTCTTCCCGCAGATATTTGGTTTGTGATTGGGTAATCCTTGCCACTTATTTGTTCCAGTCGTACCTTGTTATTTTTTTTCATCAACCCTTAATCAAGTGGATTCTCACCTTAATGCACGTGTGATGTTAGCTTTTGGAATTCATTCGTTCATCCTTGTTTGAATGTTTATGCTGACGGAGGTGCTGTGATGTAACCCTTAATGGACGTGTGATTCTCATCATGCCGTTGTGCTGACGGAGCTCTCCCTCGTAGCTCTACTGGATCGTGAGTTCGTGGGACATCACTGAGCTGAACGTGTGCAGATCACGGAGGTGCCGTACGTTCGGTACTAGGATCGGTCGATCGTGAAGACGTACGACTACATCAAACGCGTTGTCAGAACGCTTCCGCCTACGCTTTACGAGGGTACGTAGACGGCACTCTCCCCTCTCGTTGCTATGCATCACCATGATCTTGCGTGTGCGTAGGAATTTTTTTGAAATTACTACGTTCTCAGCAGTGGGTTCGTGAGTGTTTATTTGGGGGGGGGGTGTCAATAAAAAAATATAACATATGCAATGTGTGTGAAAATAGTCATGGATATATCATATATATAGAGGGGGTGATCACGAGAAGAGAGTGGAGGTATCATCGGCTTGAGGTATCCATAGAATCGAAGAGAGGGATGATGTATGTGTGTGGGCGCGCGCGATCGATAAAGAGTGCCATCGAATTTGTGTGTGCCCACGTCAAATATATAGGGTGGCTGGCCTACTGGAACGTGAGAGGGGCCATGTGCAGTTTGTCTCTATGGCATGGATACCTACGTACAGCGCTGGACTATCAGTGTGTGGTGGGGCGGAGGCCTTATTAACTATAGAGGTACAATGGCCGGTATATGTGTGGAGGAGGTGAGAGGCCTACCTTGTGTATTAAGGGAGATCGATCTACATCCATGCATATGTGTAGGAGAGGAATAAGGTTGGGAGAGAGACAGAGCTAGAGTGTTGGAGGGGGTGGTAGTGGAGTTGCTTCTAACAAATGGTGGGAGAGGCTTGCAAGACAAACAGAGGGCACGCCTGCAATATCAATAATAGAGGGGATGGCTGCCTGTCTGTGCGCGTGCGTGTGAGAGACGGGTCAGGAGGCAGGCACGAAGGATGAGGGTGGACGATATAGCTGTGGTAAGCAGAAATAACTACATAGGAAGATCAATCGTCCTTTGTCAGAGAAAGGAGAGACAAAACTTGTGAGGTACGTCGATCGATGGGTGGGGGGGGGGGAAATAGTTAAAGTCGACCTAGGTATATGTAGGGAGATCGATCGGTATACATGCATGTATGTGTTAGAAGCAAATAAGGCCAGGGGAGAAGGATAGAGAGAGAGAGGGATGCATCTAAGAGGTGGTGCGAGAGGCATACTATATCGAGGGGAAGGAGTGTCTTGAGTCGAGATCGATGAAAAGATTGGTGGGAGTGAGGCATGGACGGTGAGAAGAGAAGAGGGGAAGCTTGTGTTTGTGGTAGGCACACCTGGCTAGAGAGGCATATCGATCGATGTGTGCCGTAAAGAAGGAGCTTGTGGCCTACACACACGTGGGTGAACGACCTAAAGTGAAAAGACGAATTTGCGCGATGGAGCTAGAGAATGCTGAGGGAGGGTGAGAGGGATGTGGGCGTGTGCATGCACGAGAGAAAGTTAGCGCTAGATACAAAGATAAGAGGATTGTGTGGGTGTAAAAGACGAATAGAGATTCATTGTAAAAAGCGAATTTGGATATTTGAAGAATTTATCGTAGTGTTTTAAACTGACGCATGCGTGATTATATATAACGGTGATACACATGGTGTGGTTATGA
>CM038676.1:395980232-396100360 GCA_021605205.1 Aegilops longissima
GAAAAGGTTCCCTTTTTTTTGGGGGGGGGGGGGGGGGGGGGCCCCCCCGGGGGTTTTCCCCCCCCTTTTTCCCCCCCAAAAAGGGGGGGGCCCCCCAAAATTTTCCCCAAGGGGTTTTTTTCCCGGGCCCCCGGGCCCCTTTTTTTAAATTTGGGGGGTTTTTGGGGGGGTTTAACCCCGGGGGGGCCCGGTTTTTTGGGGTTTGGCTTTTAAAGGGGGCGGGGGAAAATTTGGGTTTGGGCCTTTTTTCCCCCGGGGGGGGGCCCCCCCCCCTTTTTTTTTTTTTGGGGGGGGGGGGGAAACCCCCCCCCCCCCCCCCTTTTTTTTTTCTTTTGGGGGGGGGGGTTTTTTGGGTTTCCCCGGGGGGAACCCCCTTTGGGGACCTTGGGGAAAAGGGCCCGGGTTTCCCGGGGGGCCCCCCGGCCCGGGGGAAAAGGGGCCCCGGGGTTTTCCTCCTCCCTTGAAATTTTGGGAACCCCCCCCCCCCTTTTTTAAACCGGAAATTTTTAGTTTTGGGGGGGGCCCCGGGGGGCCCCCCCGGGGGGGAAATTTATTTTCCCCCCGGGAAAGGCCCCGGCCCCCCCCCTTTTTAAGGGGGGGAAATTAAGGGGTTTTCCCCCCCCAAAACCCTTTTTTCCCCCCGGGGGAAAAAAAATTTTTTGGGGGAAAAAACCCCCCTTTTCCCCGGAAAAAAAGGGGAAATTTTTTTTTAAAAAAAAAATAAAACCCCCCCCCCCCCCCCAAAAAAAGGGGGGGAAACCAAAACCAAAAAAAAGGGGGGGGGAAGGGGGAAGGAACCCTTTTAAAAACCCCGGGAAAAAAACCCTTTTTTCCCAAAATTTCTTGGGAAAAGGCCCCTTTTTAAAATTTAAAACCCTTTAAAACCTTTCCTTTAAGGGGTTTTCCCCAAAGAAAAAAGGAAAACCCCGGGTTAAACCGGGGGGCCCAAAAAAATTGGGGGCCCCCAATTAAAATTTTTTTAAAAAAAAAAACCCCCAAACTAAGCGGAAGCGTTCATGTGAGCAGGGGTTGATGGAGTCGTGCTTGTCGTGATCCAAATCACGGAGATCCTAGTGCGAGCAGACGGCACCTCCGCGTTCAACACCGTACAGCCGGTGGCGTCTCACGCCTTGATCCAGACGGGAGAGAGGGAGAGGTTGAGAAGACTCCATCCAGCAGCAGCACTGTGGCGTGGTGGTGGTGGAGGCGTGGCAATCCAGCGAGGCCGCCAAGCACCAAGGGAGAGGAGGAGGAGGAGGGAGGCTGCACCAAGAGGAGAAGTTCTCATGTGTGCAGCAGCCCCAAAACCTCAAGTATATATAGGGAAAGGGCTGCGCCCCTTTAGGATTCCACCACAAGGGGTGCGGCCAGCCAAGATCCCATCTAGGGGCGGCCAAGGGAGGTGCCTCCCAAGTCAAGTGGAGGCCTCCCCTTTGGGTTTTCCCCTTCCCATGCATGGGCCTTGGGGGCTGGTGCCCCTGGCCCATTAAGGCTAGGGCGCCCCTACAGCCCATGCTACTGTATTGGACGTGGTGGAACAATTTCCGGACCTCCGGAACCCTCGGAATCCTCCGGAACCTTGGAAGCTTCCGGTACAATGCAGAAAAACCCGAACTTTTCGGAACCCGAACAACAACTTTCCATATATAAATCTTTACCTCCGGACCATTCCGGAACTCCTCGTGACGTCCGGGATCTCATCCGGGACTCGAACAACATTCGGTAACCACATACAAACTTCCTTTATAACCCTAGCGTCGCCAGACCTTAAGTGTGTAGACCCTACGGGTTCGGGAACCATCTGAGACATGCCAGGGCGTTCTCGGTCAATAACCAACAGCGGGATCTGGATACCCATGTTGGCTCCACATGTTCCAGGATGATCTCATCGGATGAACCACGATGTCAAGGACTCAATCGATCCGTATACAATTCCCTTTGTCTAGCGGTATTGTACTTGCCGAGATTTGATCGTCGGTATCCGATACCTTGTTCAATCGTTACGGCAAGTCTCTTTACTCGTTGCGTAACACATCATCCGTGATCAACCCCTTGGTCACATTGTGCACATTATGATGATGTCCTACCGAGTGGGCCGAGATACCTCTCCGTCACGGAGTGACAAATCGATCTCGATTCGTGCCAACCGCGGACACTTTCGGAGATACATGTAGTGCACCTTTATAGTCACCCGATTACGTTGTGGCGTTTGGTACACCCAAAGCATTCCTCGGTATCCGGAGTTGCACAATCTCATGGTCTAAGGAAAAGATACTTGACATTTGAAAAGCTTTAGCATACGAACTCGATCTTTGTGCTAGGCTTAGGATTGGGTCTTGTCCATCACATCATTCGCTAATGATGTGATCCGTTATCAATGACATCCAATGTCCATGGTCGAGAAGCTGTAACCATCTATTGATCAGCGAGCTAGTCAACTAGAGGCTTACTAGGGACATGGTTTTGTCTATGTACCCACACATGTATCTGAGTTTCCTATCAATACAATTATAGCATGGATAATAAGCGATTATCATGAACAAGGAAATATAATAATAACTAATTTATTATTGCCTCTATGGCATATTTCCAACAAATATATGTATAATCTGATGATTATTAATAGGTTATTATTTGAATTTACTCCTTGAACTTTGCAAATCTCAAGGTTGTGTCACGAATTCCATGGACATGATCGTGGAATCTGGGGCGTGAAGTAATGACATTGTGAATAACTTGCTAGATTTTCAAAACATTTTTTTCGGAAATTATCTCCTCACTTTCCAATAATTTGCGTGGATAAATAAATTATGAGTAATTTTATTTCCACCATTACTCACCATATAACCCATATGTATTTCAACGATACAAGTAATATGATCTTGCGGGATAATAATATGTGATTCTGATAAATCCTAACCACATGATTTTGATTATGGTTAATCATTTTGCTAAATGATGCATATTTTTCAATGCTTCTTATAAAGTAATTGTTTGAGAATGATTAGTGAAAGTAGCTATTAAAGTCTATTTATATGACTTCCATGAGAATGCTATTCCGGCAATTTTAGTCATTGAGATGGCATTAATGGGATCAAATAAATAGCCAATATCATATACCGTATCATGGTCATATATTGATTTTCTGAGGAATCAACCAATATTTTATTGTGATCTTGAGATGTAAGCTCATATTCTTTATATCGACCATATACCTTTTGCTTGGGTGTTCTACTCTGTACAAAGATAGCATATAATTATGGGGCTTGGCTGAGTTTGCAATTCTATGAGTGCTTTAGCATTAGTGAGATATAGAACTTCAGGTTATGATATCACTTCATTATCACCGTAGGTATGAATAGATTTATACTCGTCGAGGCGAGTATGACCATATATGTCTTTTATTGGAATGATACATCCACATTGAACTTCTCATATATGTTTTGAATATATGTAGACTGATATGTATTGTTGAGAGAATGCTCAAGTTGTAAACTTAAGCTAAATTTGGTGAATCCAAATTTTACGTCTTGAGATGATTTTGTGTATGTTTAGCTCTTATATAGACTTTGATTATGAGATCATCAATATACACTAAGTGGTATAAGGAAAACAAATTTGGAATTCGTTTATTAACCACATAAACAATCATCATTATTTGAGTAGTCTATTTGAAGAAGGTACTCATTTAGTCGGTAGTACCATATGATTTGTGACTATTTCAAGTTATAGAGTGGCTTTTGAACTTTTACACATAACATTTTGCGGTTTGTTTTGGATTTAGAATTATAAGCCCTTCATGGACTTCAATATAGATATCCAAAATGAATGAGTCATATGACTATGTAGTCCTTGAATTCATTAACTACATGGATAATATTATTTGTCTGCCAATGATATTTAGTATCAAAACATAATTCCACTCATACTATGAGGGTATATCACATCGTGTCGATGTCGGGTCTCTGCGTGAACCCTTTTTCTACAAGCCTCGCTTCCTCATCATCTCATTTTTTTATGAATGAGAATTATTTGTATTCCATATGAAGATACTTTATGAGGTGTAGGCATTCTGCGGTAGATATCACTTTCTAGCGAGTGTTACTCCCGTTACTTGCTTCCTTTTATGTGAACCAATATGAGTGCATAGGCACTCTACCATGGATTTTGGTTCACAGCCTAAAATTTTGCAATTTTGAGAACAAATATATATAGACAAATGTAACATTTGTGTTATATGATTCTGGTGGAACCCATGAAATTTGTGGAAACAATTTTATTCCTTTTAACTCCTTGTGATTTCCTACAACAAGAAAGTAAAGGTGTTTTGATATCCCAACAACAAAACTTTTGTGTGTAATTATGTCGGTTTTGGATGATGAGCATCCTATGAGGTGTATTTCAACTTGATGTTGAATTATATTTACTAGTTTAGGTCTAATTCCTTTGTTTCATGGAAGCATATAAGAGTTATATCTTGTGTGCTTAGATTTCTCCCCTCTTGCTCTCATTTGGGAGAAGAGTGGTTTATCAAGTACTTATAATCCTCAAGTGCAAGAAATCATCATAGCACTTTCCGAAGATAGAAGTGATAAGTATGGAATATCGAACCCACAAAGAGCTAAAGGTAATATCAATATTCTCTCAAGTCCTATCGCCTTGATACAACCCTCGTACACCAAGCACTTTCTTCATCTAGAAAATAAAACTAGAACTACCTTGTGGGTATAAAAGGATGGGTTTTGCAAGATAACAAATAACTTGAATATGAAAGATAGGTGATTCCTAAGTGAATACATAATATAATACAAATAGCGAGTGTGGAAATAGTGATGGTATAGTGTGCGAATTTTCCATAAGCAATTAGCTAAATTCTGAAACCGATTCGCAAGTTTATATGTGGAGAGGCTTACGCTAGCATGTCATCTCATACTTGGAATTGTATGTACTTATGATTGGAACTATTAGTGAGCATCCACAACTACTAACAAGTTCATTAAGGTAAACCCAATCATAACATTAAGACATATTGGTCCTCCTTCATTCTGTATGAATCAATTTCTATGGTTAGGAGGCGTATCTTTGTCACTCGTGCCTCGGATGCACAATCCTATCAACATACAACTAACTCTATATGGTGTGATCCAGCGTGCGCTCATATGATGGGCACCAAGGACAGTAACATAACCACAAGCAATTTAAACCAATCATAGCAATTCACCAATTAACTCATAAGACAACAAAATCTACTCAAACACAATATAGCGACACTAATCATTGAATAATAATTCATGGGGTCAAACACCATGTTCAAGTAAGGGATTACAGCGGGTTACGGGATAGTGTACCACTGAAAAGAGGTGAGGAAGGTGATCAAGATTGTTGGTGAAGATGGCGGCGTTGATGAAGGCGATCGTTGCAGCGATCATTCCCCGTGGCATTTGGCGCCACGGAGAGAAGGAGATATGCTCCCCTCCACTTCCTCCTCCATGGCCTCCCCTAGATTAGGAGAGGTTATGTGCTATGTTCCTTGGCCACCATGGCTCCTGGAGGGGACGGGAGCCCCTCCGAGATTGAATCTCTCCTCTCTGTCTCTCTGTTTTTCACCACTGCTTTCTGGCCGTTTCTTAAATATCTCGAGATCCGTAACTCTGATCGGGCAGAAATTTTGAGGTTTTTTTTCTTCAGAAATTAGATTTCCCGCAGCGAAAGAAGGGATTCAACTGCCTTAAGCGCTAGCCACACGGGCCAGGGGTGAGACCAGGGGAGTGGTCGCGCCACCTATCCATGTGGGGCCCTCGGGCATCATTTCGCGTTGATTCTTCGCCCAAAAATCACGTATATTCAAAACAAAATCATCTTAAATCGCCGGGGTGTTTGGAACTTTCTAAATATTGATTTTCTGTAAAACAAAAAACATGCGGAAAACAGGAGCTGGCATTAGGCACCAGATTAATAAGTTAGTCCATAAAAATCATATAAATTTGCACCAAAACCATATATAGTTGATATAAATATAGCACAAATACTTCTAAAATTATACATACGTTGGAGACATATCAGGTGCCTCCACTCTTTTGGATACTTTACTACAGTAATATAAAATTTAGTGACACATTTGTCATCGGAAAATGTATGTGGAAAATTTGCAATGTGTTACAAATATACAATTATCTAAACTTCTAGTTTAGATTCTTTGAAATACGATGGATATAAGGACTGAAGGTCAATAAAATTCTAATTTATTTCTCGACATTCTTTGTGGTACTTATCTTCCCTAATGCGGAAAATGCCCTTATTATTTGCTGCAATCAGCATACGGACAATGAAGAACTTTTGATTAGTGGATAAAATATTATTCCTCATATAGATCCGTAATTTTCTATGAGATCCCACTGATGTATGTTGCAATGGTCATATCGTTATGTAATCAAATTATGGCAGATGGGAAATACTTTGTTGATTTTCACGTACTTACTACAAGGGAAAAGTAGTATGATATGCAATTGGTATGATTTAGTTCATACTTACGGTGTGTAAGGCCATATGTATCCAGCAAGAGTGTAACGCCCCGGATTCGTTGCGCCAGGTGTCTTCCAGTTATTCGCCGTCGTTTCCATGTCATGTGCTTGCGTGTTGCACTTTGCCATGTCATCATCTGCATTTCATATCATGTCACCATGTGTATTTCATTTTGCATACGTGTTCGTCTCATGCATCCGAGCGTTTTCCCCGTTGTCCGTTTTCCAATCCGGCACTCCTATGTTCCCCGGCGTCCCCTTTTACATTTTTCCATGAGCGGGTACTAAACTTTCTCGGAATGGACCGAGGTTTGTCAAGCGGCCTTGGTATACCACCGGTAGACCGCCTGTCAAGTTTCGTGCCATTTGGAGGTCGTTTGATACTCCAACGGTTAACCGGGTAACCGTAAAAGCCTCCTTCTCTTTGCAGCCCAACACCCCTTTGAAAGTGGCCCAAAACCCACCAAACTCCCCTCCATGCTCTCGGTCGTTCGATCACGATCGCGTGGCCGAAAACCGCTCCTCATTTGGACTCTCCTAGCTCCCTCTACCTATAAATATGTGCCTCCCGTCCAAATTCGCGGATGAAAATCCCCCTGACCCTAGCCTTTCCTCTTCCTTCCGCAGCCGGACGCGTCCGTGCCGCGCCGGACACGTCCGCTGCCGCGCCCCGGACCAATCCGGGTGCGCCACGTCGCCTCCTCGTGCCGCTTGACCACTCAGCGCCGCCATGTGGAGATCGCCACGTCGCATGCGCCTTTCCCGCAGCTCCCGCCGCCGTGGCCCTTTCGGCCCATGCCAGGCCCGCCCCTGGGCCGATCTGGGCCCGGATCCCGAGCGCCCGCGAGCCCGCCGCTGTCTCCCCGTTGCTCCGCTCGTCTGGATCGGGTGGATCCCGATCCAGGGCCTCCTCCGCTCGCCGGAGCAAGCCGCCGCCGCCCGCGGCGAACACCAAACCGGCGCCGCCCGTCCGCCTCCTTCTCCTTCCTCCTCTGCTCTCCCTCTCACCTAGTCGCTCCTGTGCTCCTGTAGAGCTCCCGATGGCCATGGCGCTCAAGACCGCCGCCTGCCTCTGCTCGTCTGCCAACCCAGGCTCGAGGACCCCTTCCGCCACCGGATCCGGAGGCCCCATGCGGATCGACCCATTCCCGCCTTCCTGCGCCACGGAGCCCCGCCGCCCACCATCGCCGTTGACTTCCACTGGAGGCGTCCTGTACCAGGAATGGAACTCCCCCGATCTAGATCCCCTTTTCGCGTAGGTAATTTTTCACCAAGTCCCCAGATCCCAGTATTTTTTTATGCATTTTCGTCGCATCATAACTTGCTTCATACTGCTCCGTTTCGTGCGTGTAATATGTCAAATTGTTCGCCTCAGCAGTACTTCATTTCATTCCATTGCATCATATTCATTTGAGGTCATCTTGATGCCTGAATCATCGTCGCAAGAGTGCTATATGATGTTAATCTGCTGAAACTGTTACAACTTGATGATTTGTCATTTTGTTGCATTTGATGTGTGCATCCTATGAGGTTGATGTCTACATGTGTTTTGATCTATGCCATGCCATCTTCACAGTGGTGCCATCCATAGATTTTGGTGAGTTGTGTAGTGAGTGCATCAAGCTTGTTAAGTAGGGTACTTCTTTGTTGCTTTGTTTTGCTAGGCTGATTCTGTTATATTATGATGCTATGTAAACCTGTTGCTACAAGTCATTCTATGCATAATATGGAGATGTTCACTAAGGATGTTTTGTTATACATGTCTTGCTCTATCCATCCATGCCCCTGTTTGCAATTATGGAGTAGTCTAGCTTGAGTCAATCGAGCTCTAATTTTGCTATAAAATGTTTCCTGGCAGATTGTTTACATGTTATTCAATGTTGCCATGATTGTTGTTAGTGATCCATGCACCCTATGAACTTTCTCTTGCCATGCTTAGATTCATAAATATGTCTTCTTACTGTGGGTTGCCTTGCCATGCCATGTATTGCTCTGTGGTGAGTGGTTCAAGCTCACCAACATGTCTACTATCGTTGTTCCTGCCATGTATGAGTCTGTAATATAACTTGCCATGTTTACGTGGGTGCCATCATATTTTCTGTGCCTTTTTGGTTTATGGTCAGTAAGGGACATTTGTTCTATGCAATTAGTAGATTCATACCATGCCTTTGTTTGCCATGATAAATTCCTGTAGCATGTTGTTTGATAGCTCTATACATTGCAACCTGATGTTATTTCTGCTAAAGTCTGAAACTGTTATTATTTGCAATCTTGTCATGTGTGTTTGAGCATGTTCTAGTGATTTATGGAGATAGCTCAGTGTTCATATTTTGTCATTCTTTGCATGTACATCATGCCCATGCCTTTTGTTTTCATATTGTGGTACTGTAGCATGTTGTTTTGATGTTTGCAATATGCCTAGTTGCTGTTTTGGACAGCTTGTCCTTTAAACTTGTTTCATGTGTATGTGTTGAACCGTTGCTCCGTTTTGAGTGTGCTCTATATGATACTTGCTTGATTTTGCATGTAGCTTCATATTATCATGTTGCATCCATGTTTTGAGGTGTTTGATTGATGTTTGTATGCTTTTTGCATCAATGCCATGTTTAACTTGTTTTGCTCATATCTTCTAGGCCGTAGCTCCGAATTAAATAAACTTTATATGTAACTTGACTAGAATTTCGTGTAGATCATCGTGGTGCATCTTAAATTGCTGTTTAACAACTTGAACATAAGGTTTATTCAGATCTGGAACAATTTCGAAATTTGCATATGAGGACTTACCAGAATTGTTATATGTTGTTCCCGGCCTCATTTAAAATTGCCTTGATGTGTTGTTATTGTTTGCATCATCTCTTGCCATGAGTAGCTTCATGTAGCTTGTCATGCATCATGCTTGTTGTGCATCATGTCTTGTTCATGTGTGGGGTATTTACTTTGTTGTGTGCTTCTTCTCGATAGTTCCCGTTTCGTTGCGATCGTGAGGACTCGTTCGTCTACGCTTGGTTCGTCTTTGTGGCTTCAACTTCTTCATGGACTCGTTCTTCTTCCTAGCGGGATTTCAGGCAAGATGACCGTCACCTTGGATCTCATTACTATCATTGCTATGCTAGTTGCTTCGTTCTTTCGCTATACTGTGCTACCTATCACTTGCTGCTCAAGCCTCCCAAATTGCCATGAACCTCTAACTCGTTGTCACCTTCCCAGCAAACTGTTGTTTGGCTATGTTACCGCTTTGCTCAGCCCCTCTTATAGCTTTGCTAGTTGCGGTGAAGTTGAAGATTGCTCCATGGTGGACAGGATTTTGGTTGGGATATCACAATATCTCTTATATTATTAATGCATCTATATACTTGGTAAAGGGTGGAAGGCTCGGCCTTATGCCCGGTGTTTTGTTCCCTCTTGCCGCCCTAGTTTCCGTCATATCGGTATTATGTTCCCAGATTTTGCGTCCCTAACGCGGTCGGGTGATTTATGGGACCCCTTGACGAGTTCGATTTGAATAAGACTCCTCCGGCAAGGCCCAACCTTGGTTTTACCATTTGCCTCACCACCACCTACTTTTCCCTTGGGAGTCGCTCTCTCGAGGTCATCTTTATTAGCCCCGGGCGGTGCTTCTCTAAGTGCTGGTTCAAAACAAGCGATCTGCAGGGCCACCTTGGGGAAACTTGAGGTTGGTTTTACTCGTAGGATGTCTCATCCGGTGTTGCCACGAGCGAGATATGTGCAGCTCCTATCGGGATTGTCGGCAAGCATCGGTGACTTTGCTGGTCTTGTTTTATTCTGTCGAAATGTCTTGTAGCAGGATTCGAGGCTGATCGGGTCTTCCGGGAGAAGAATATCCTTCGTTGATCGCGAGAGCTTATCATGGGCTAAGTTAGGACACCCTGCGGGTATAAACTTTCGAGAGCCGTGCCAGCGGTTATGTGGCAGATGAGAATTTGTTAATATCCGGTTGTAGTAAACTTGAAGTAAACTTCGTCTAAAATACACCAACCGTTAATGCGTAACAGTGAGTGTCTCTTTTGGGGTTGATCGAGAGGAGAACACGGTTTACGGGTTATGTCTAGCGTAAGTAGGAGTTCGGGATCACTTCTTGATCATTACTAGTTGACGACCGTTCCTTTGTTTCTCTTCTCGCTCTCATTTGCGTATGTTAGCCACCATACATGCTTAGTCGCTGCTGCAACCTCACCACTTTACCCTTCCTTTCCCGATAAGCTTTACTAGTCTTGATACCCATGGTAATGGGATTCTTTGAGTCCTCGTGGCTCCTGATTACTACAACAACAGTTGCGGTACAGGTTATCACGATGATCATGGCGAGAGCGATGTTTGCTTGTTTTGGAGTTCTTCTTTTGCTTCTTGATCGGGGATAGGTTCGGTCGGCAGCCTTTGGGCTAGCGAGGTGGATGTCGTTTGAGTTTCTATTTATGATTCATCGTAGTCGGATGTTGATCTTGTATGTTGTATTGTTGTATTCATGTGACATGGTATGTAATGTATGTATCCCCACTATTATGTAATGTTGATGTAATGATATCCACCTTGCAAAAGCGTTTCAATATGCGGGTCTATCCTTGGTGGGACCTTCGAGTTCCTTTTGGATAGGGTCGCATATTGGGCGTGATAAAAAGGCTCGTAAATTACAATTCTCTAAGATTGGTCAGTTGATTAATTTCAGTATCTTTGATAAGATATTTAGCTAAACCATTCTAGGTATGTACATAAGTACTATATATAATCACATATTGCTTGTGAAATGAGTTCAACGAAGTTGTCCATTTGAATGGATATATACTTTGTTTAGGGGAATTTGTTGTTAACTTTGATAAATTGAGCAATTAATTTAGTAATATCATGCATGGTTGTGTGTGACAAGAGACACACCTGAAATAATTTTATAAATGTTTCTATGAGTACCATGTATCTAAATAATACCACGTAATGGTTAAGTAATCCACATACATCTTTTGAATGTGTTCAAGGAAGAATGAATGGCTCATTGAGAATTTTAAGGTGAGAGTGCCTTAAAGCTAATTTCCCCTATGGCACTATCAGATTCAGGGTTCCGGCAAACCCTTGTGAGGTTCGAACTGCAGGGGTGCGCCACGAAGGATTCTCTCTCTCTCTCTAGTTCACTCGCTCAGCGATCTCACGACCTAGCTCGGCGAACCCGAAGAACACGAGACACGAGAGGTTTATACTAGTTCGGGCCACCATTGTGGTGTAATACCCTCTTTGCAGTGTGGTGGTGGTGGATTGCCTCATAGGTGGGGATGAACAAGTACAAGGGATGAACAGCCTCCGAGGAGAGGTGTTCTTGTGCTTAGTGAGCTGGTGTGCGTGAGGGTGGTGCGGATCCTTCCTTTTCCTCCTATGGTGGTGGCTAGTCCTATTTATAGAGGCCTGGTCCTCTTTCCAAATGTAAGCGGAAAGGGATCCCTAGCGGCCAATTTTGAAGGGAGACAACTAGTGCAAGTTATCTGACAAAAGTAGTCTTCGCTTTGCCAAAGGCTCTGGTGGTGACGCTGCCGTGGGCTCAGAGATAACCTCCGTCCTGCCGTCCTACTGGTCTTGGTCTCATTGCACCGATATGGAAACCTTTGTCTGATGCCTCGGGACTCCTCGCCTGCGCTTGCCTCTTTAGCACCAAAGAGGAAACCAGTACACTGCGCCCTTACTTTTCGCCTTGCCTTGGTTGTCACGGCTCACGTCATATGAACCTCACGAGGTGCCTTGCATTGATATCTCCGCTCCTCGGGAGCCAGCCTAGCGAGGCCGCCCCTAGGGAGGTCTTGACATCGTCCGCCTTGCGAGGGTCTTGAGCTGTTGTTGTCGAAGCTGGGCCATACAGGGCCGTTGGTGGAGCCACGCCGTGGGCCGTAGGCAGGTAAGTCTGGGTACCCCCGTTCCCAGGACACCGACAGTAGCCCGGGCCCAAAACGCGCTCGGACTTAACCGGCGAAGCCAAAGGAAAGTCTGCGTGCGCGGGCCCCAACCACCTGCGGCCTTGGTCGACGCGTGGCGATTGACAGGACGTGGGCGCCTCCACTTCCCCACGCTGCCTCGGCAACCGTCCTCAACTTGACGAGACCCTGCTGCATGCAGAAGGAAAACCATCATTACCTGTGATCATGCAGGCCGGCGATTGGCCTCCTTCTAGCTATAAATGAGGAGAGGCGAGCCCGTTGCTCATCTCCTTCTTATCAGCGCCTCCCCTTCTTTCACCTTGCTTCACCATCTTGCTGCGACTCCGAGGCCTTGAATGCAGTGGCCTCTGCCGGTTATCCACTGCCCATGTGCGCCAAAGTGCAAGGCTCGGAGGAGGAGGCGGTTTCAGCGGCGCTCGGCGTCGCGGCCGTGCTGATCGGGCTGTGGTGGACGGGCCGCCGTCCACGAACCGCCGAGGGATCCTCGCGGGAGTTTGTGGTATGGTAGCGATGCCACAGCGTACATGGATCAAGTTTCCTTGGTTCTTCGCGGAGATGCCGCCGAGAAGGGCCTTTCGGCTGTGGCTGCGGCATGCGAGTGTAGCACCCGGCGACAGGAGCGGAGGTCGAGTTGTTTCCTCGGGAAAGATCTTCATGACCAGCGGATGGGGCGAGTCGCCCGCGCCACCGCGGAGGGCCCTCGCCATCCATTTTGAGTCTGACGGTGCCTCCATGCTGTTCTTCAAGGTCTTTGTGAGGAAGGCCGCTGCTGGCGTCTTTGCTCTGGAGGGGCCGCTGGGCCGGTGCAGCGGCGGGCGTTGAGCCTACCCTTAGTCTGCCGGCAGTTCCTCCCGGCGAGCGGCAGCTCACAGGGGTCTAGCGACTCTCCCGAGCTCGACGAGACTCCGGAGACGAGCGACGAGGGCTACGTGCCCCCGAGCTCCCGCCGTGCTTGAAGCGCGGCGAAGGCATCGGCTCACCATCGCCGATGATCTAGATGGGGTTGGCGTCCGCCCCCAGGGGCCCAATACTGATGATGGCGTCGGTGTCGACGTGTGTAGATAGGACTCCTGGAGGCCTTCTTCTTTTGTTCCCTGCGAAGAATCGAGATGAACCCCGTGGGGGTGTGTAAAGAATTCGTAACGCTTTTGAGTCAATATTATTCTCATTATGAAATTTGTCGCTGCATGTCTTGCTTCGGCTTTGTCCCCCCTTTTCTTCCTCGCAGTAGCTTAGCACTCTACGCTGACAGGTCCCAATCCCCAGGCAGGCTTCAGCCGTCGCTGGTATGCCTGGTCGCGATACCGTGGTCAAGGCCAGGAGGTGAGTGGCCGAGGTCAGTGAGAGCTCGGTAGCGATGCTCAAGAGGTCCCATTTAGCGTGCAAGCAACTCCTAATGGCAGAAAAGGAAGGCAACATCGTCGGGCGAGGCCGCCCGAACTAGAAATCTGTGTCACAGTGTTGGGCTGACTTGAATCGTGACTTATCTTATCAAGCTGAGGCGAGTTCCTTGTCTGCGCCCAATTACGTTAAATCGGCGGTGATGGTATGGCTGGGTTAGGCCCATGCCAGCTTCCCTCTCTTTTCACGCTCTTCTAGGTGCTCTCGTCCTCGGGTCGACTCTCGGCGAGCTCAGCTGCTCTTTGGTATGCGAGTTGTGGTGCCTTGGTCAAGGCTAGGGGTGAGGCTGGAGAGTTAGTAAGAACTCTGAGACGCGATGCTCGAGAGTCCCCCTTTTTGGCATAAGCGAATTGCATGAGAAAAGGAAGGAGCTGGCCGGGGCCACCGTAGCTAGGCTCAGGAGATTCCTGCGGGTTAGTTGGAGAGGGAAATATAGCTTGTAATTGCGTTTGCTGCCCCGCCGCTGGTCTTTCCGCAAGAAGATGAAGGCACCGAGGGCCCGGTGAGGTGACGTGCGTGGGGCATGCCGCGAGCCAGAGCTCGACCACTCAGGTTTGTCAGTGTTGCAGGGACGGACCCGAGCACAAGCACCGTGCCAACATGTGTAGCCCCTGTTGCGGGATGAGCAGGAGGCCGGTCAGCAATGCGGGTGGCCGTGAAGGGCAGCAGTGGCAGATGGTGATCATAAGGTAATCCATGCAAGAGGAAAGCTAGTTCGGATAGATGAAAGAGCGATACATGCCACGGGATGGACCCGGCGGCACAGGGGATGATGCAGCCGAGGCGCCCAATGAGTAAGCTAAAGATGCAAAGGATACATGTTCGAGGACGGGCCCATGCGACACGAGAATGATGCAGCCAGGCGCATCCCGGCTGAATAAACCAGAAAATGTCACGGAATCGTTGTCGACGAGGTGTTGGGGTAGCTGAAGCAGCGTCTTTGAAGGAGTTGTTCCTCACGAGTTGCACAGGTCTTGAGCCTCGGGAGGCTCAGGGTCGGGCGGATCATGAAGAACCGTCGCCATCTCTGCCGGGGCTGTGTGATGCCTGGCCTCTTGAGCCTCGAGCGCTCGGCAAGTGGCCTGGAAGGTGACAGCTGCGTTCGGCAAGCCCTAAGGGCATGCGGACATAGCTGTGAGGTGGATCTTCGCACCGTCCAATACGCGAAGGCGAGTAAGCGCGCTGGGATGCCGCCCTATTGAGCCACAGGATGTCGGCAGAGAGCGCAGCTCGTTCTCCTCGCCGGGGCCGGGGCTGCGCCCGGTGGTGGGCGGCGGTCGCCGCATGGCCCTGCTTCTTGAAGCACCTCGGTCGCTGGGTGATGAACTCCACGAGGACTAGGCACTCCGCCTTGTGCCCTCTTGTGGGAAGCGTGTGGCGAAGCAGGCCTCCACATGGTGCCCAAGCGCCTCCCTCGTGGCGTTAGCTGGAGTGCAGGCCCTCGGAAGAGCCCTCGAGCCCGGCTGAGGAGGGCAGGCAGGCGCCATTATGCAAGGAAGGGAGGCGCCCTATCCAGGCGCAGGTCTTGAGGTGGTGCCCTTTGGATACACCGCTCTCTGAGGCCCCTGATGAAAACTGCTTCTTCTTCTTGGGGATGGCCTCGGGGAGGGTGGCGGCGCCTTCTTTATCTGGGTCTTCGACCGCTGCAGCTTAGTAAGCGCTTGAGGGAGCACACGCGTCCTTTTCCTCGCAAGCAACCGTGATGACCTTTGTCGGTCCACAGCATCTTGAGGACATTGTAGCTGTGATGGGTCCTTGCCATAAACTTGGCGGGCTGGATACCCAAGGATGGCGTTGTATGATAGGCGGATGTGGGCGGCGTCAAAGTCGATGAGCTCGGTGCGGTAGTTGCCGCGCTTGCGAAAGGTGCGGGGGCGGGACGTGCCCGATCGGGGTGGTGGAGCCGTCGGTCACTCCCGAGAAGGGCTTGGTTGGCTGCGGCTGATCATATGGCACCGGAGGCGGTCGAGCGTCTCGGCGGATAGGATGTTGAGCCCTGCGCCGCCGTCGATGAGGTCTTGGTGACTTATGCGTTGCGATGATGGGCGAGCAGTATCGGGAGGGCACCAGCGGTTGCCGCGCTTTAGCTGGTCGGACGAGCTGAAAGTAATGGCGCACTTGGACTACTGGGGGGCGTGGCCTCGAGCCTGGGAGAACGCGTTCACCTCGTGGCGAACTGCTTGAAGATGCCTTTGGGAGGCTGGGGCTGGCGCCACCAAGATGCAGGCGATGGCGCGTGGCTCTGGAAGCCCCGGCCCCTCGTCTTGATGAAGGTCGTCGTTCCTCCTTGGTGGTGGCAGCGGCGGAGGGAGGCCAGCCTTACCCTGAGGTCGGTCCTCACGAGGCTGCTCCCTCCAGGCGCCCTCGCGGGGCTGGTCCTGCCGGTCCTCACGAGCCGTTCGCGCCACTCTGGCGGGGCTGTGGTCGTCCCAGCGTCCTCCGCCGTCCTCCTCCTCGGTCGTAACATGATCGTTCTTTCAGGCGTCGGCGAAGCGCCCATCGCGGATGGCCTGAGCTCCTGACAGTCATTAGTGTTGTGGTTGTGCATGTTGTGGAAGGCACAGAACAGACGGCTGCCCTTCGAGGACTCCAGGTGGTTGCAGCCGCGCTTCATCTCTAGCTCAGCCGCGAGCACGGCCGCTCCCTTGCGCTTCACATCCTTGGTCTTGGCCTTCTTGTCTTCTGGGTTGGCAGCAAGGAGCTCGAGGAGGGAGAGGCGCCCCTCCTCAGCTCTCGCGCACTTCGTAGCCATGTTGAACATCTCCAGGGCCGTTGAGGGAGTCCTGGATTAGGGGGTGTCCGGATAGCAGAACTATAACCTTTGGCCGGACTCCTGGACTATGAAGATAAAAGACTGAAGACTTCGTCCCGTGTCCGGATGGGACTTTCCTTGGCGTGGAAGGCAAGCTTGGCGATAAGGATATGTAGATCTCCTCCCATTGTAACCGACTCTGTGTAACCCTAGCCCTCTCCGATGTCTATATAAACCGGAGGGTTTTAGTCTGTAGGACGAACAACAATCATACCAACAGGATAAAGGACTGCCGCGAGGAGGATGCAATTTCATTCTTCTGCAATAATTGCATGGACAACGGAATCCTCAACGCCATAAGTCGCCGTGAAATTACGCTTCATGACTTGGCATCCATAATACGAAAATCTTGTGCCATGGAAAGCGCACAGAAAACCGAAATAAAATTTTGGGACAATCCGCCCTGAATACAACCTCGATCCGAAATAAGAGGGTGCATTATCGCGAGGCACAGGTTAAACACCAAAAGCAATAACCCTCTATAGGGCATGGAACCGTACTCGAGGGATGGCTCAACGGACCTTGTAAAATTCATAGTACAGAGGCGCCACACCAACTCATAGCCTTAGAGCATGTTGGATACTCCGGCGGTGGCGGAAGTGGCGAAGAGCTTTTAACTCCGAATCCATAGAGCACCAGCCCAAGGATACGATGCGGTATTAACGGTCTTGAGACTTTTGCATCAAATAATATCTGAAGCGAACACTGGCAGCCTTGCGAAGTCTACCAAGTAGCAATAACAAACCCATGGGTGACACGGCTATTACCTTTAATGGCGGTGATGAACCTAAATTCGAATAGCCCGAGCACCGGCCGCATTGGTCCTCGATCCGATGGTGGGCGGCTTCGCCTTACCAAGGTACTCATGGACGGTGGCAGCAGATTGAACCTCATTTACGAGGAAACTCTTGAAAAATGGAAATAGGCGGAGCCGCATTGAGCGAAGCAGCACAACCTTTAGAGGAATAATCCCGATCGGAAGCGCCTTTGTCAGGAAAAATCACCTTTGGATGTGGTGTTAAACGCCCGGATAATTACAGGTCCGAGGAGGTCACGTTCCAAGTGGCCCGTTCAGCAGCGGATACCACGCTCTATTAGAGGCGAGAGGCATTTACAATTTTCAAGCTATACCCCATTATGGGTACATGAAGCTCAAAATGCCGGGCCCAGCGAAATCATCACTCTTGCTAGTGACCGGACATTACACTCCAGCTGAAAATAAGACAGCCGCATTGGCCCTTGAGGCACTATCTGAAGCCCTAGCGGCCGAGGCCCGGCTGCGCTGCGCTCCACGGTGAACAGGGACGACGTGATACTCGATAAAGATCCAAGTCCACCTCCTTTAAACCGCGGACGAAATAGTCAAATTCAAGTCCATCCAGCGGACCCTACAAAAATGGCCTTCATCGGGCGCAATTAAACCCGATGTAGCGCCGCACTCTGAGAATTCCTCTGCGAAAATTGGGACATTTTGCCGGCACCCTTCAGGACATGCCGGGAATCCCACGCCGGTGGCGAGCACAGCCTAAACATCCTAAAAGGATTCAAGGCAGTCAAGCAGGCTCTTGGCGTTTCTCCGAACCTAAGAGACAAGCCATGGGAGAGGAGCTAGCCAAACTCTTGGATGCCGGATTCATCGGAGATATAAAACATCCGGGTGGCTAGCAAACACGGTGATGGTACCAAGAAGGACAAATCCTAAGCGCCTATGTGTCGATTTCAAGGACCTCAACAAGGCTTGCCCAAAGGATCCCTTCCCTCCCCGCATCGATAAAATTATCGGCGCTACCGATGATACACGATTCATTGTGTTTCCTCGGCGCATACTCCGGCTACCATCAAATTAAGATGGCAGAGCAGACCAAGCCATAGCGGTATTCATCACCCCATCGACCCATTCGCTTCAACACAATGCCCTTCGGGCTCAAAAACGCCGGCGCAACATATCAGCGCATGATTGGACATGTCCGGCGAACGGATCGGCAAAGCAGTGGAGGCATACGTAGATGGCGTGGTCGTCAAAACCAAGCATGTCGAAACTCTAGTAGGCGACTTGAGGCTCACATTCGACAACCTCCGAACATATGACATCAAGCTTAACCGGAAAAATGCGTTTTTGGCGTACCGGCGGAAAGCTCTTGGGCTTCATTGTATCCGGTAGAGGATCAAAGCAAACCCAGCCAAGATCCGAGCTCTGTGACAATTGGATATCCCAAAGGACCTCAAACAAATACAAAATTGACCGGATGCGTGGCGGCTCTAAGCCGCTTTATCTCCGCTTGGGAGAAAAGGCATTACCCTTTATCGCCTCCTCCGACGCCGAACACTTGGTGGAGGGATGCATACGGCG
Source organism: Aegilops longissima (assembly GCA_021605205.1). Taxonomy (NCBI): domain Eukaryota; kingdom Viridiplantae; phylum Streptophyta; class Magnoliopsida; order Poales; family Poaceae; genus Aegilops; species Aegilops longissima. The sequence goes on from CM038676.1 coordinate 395,999,250, forward strand.
GACTCGAAGAAATAAAAGCCATATTGGCAACAAACCCGGTCTGGCGCGCCTAATATCGGCGAACTAATGCTATTATACATCGCGGCAACTCATCAAGTTGTAAGCGCGATGCTCGTCATCGAGCGAGAAGCGGACGGACACAAATTCCCCTCAAAAGCTAGTTTACTCGTGTCCCTTGTCCTCACTCCATGCAAGTCGCGATACCGCATTATCAAAAGATAGCATACGCGGTATTTATGGCATCTAAAGCTACGACACTACTTTCAAGAGTGTTCGATAACGATAACCTCTGAAGTACCTCTTAACGATATTATAAACAACGCGACGCGACGGGCGGATTGCCAAATGGGCCATTGAGCTCCTCCGTTCGACATAACCTATAAGCCATGGCGAGCTATTAAGTTGCAAGTTTTGGCGATTTCATCGCAGAATGGATGGTGAACTCCTAAAGAGTCGGCGCATATTCCAACTGGATCATGCACTTGACGGCTCCAAAATGTTGGCTGGTGGGGGCTGGCGTCGTTCGATGTCCCCAACAGAGATCTGATTCAATCATTACTACGAGATAATGTATACGGACTCCAACAACGCAGCGAATCTGAGGCCCTTCTACATGGTCTCCGGATGGCGGTCTCCATGGGCATTCAACGCCTAGAGGTGCGCAGGATTGAACCTCGCGATATCCCAAATAAATGGAGACTTTGATGCTAAGGATCCGAAAATGGCAGCTTATCATAGCGCCGTCCTAAAATGTCAGCTCGGTTGAGGGCTCGAATTTCACCATATAGCTCGGAAAACAATCGGGCAGCAGCCGTCTTAGCGCATTATGGCGCAAAGCGCGATGCTGTCCCCCAACATCTTCACGGAGAGGCTGTTCAAGCCATCCGTATTATGGGAAGGGAATCCGGAAATAACAGCCGGACCCAACCGCCTTGCCCGACACGAACATTACGACACAACAGGAGGCTCGCCAGCGAAGTAACATCTTCACCCACGTAATAATGGTAGTCATTGCCCGATGGGCAGAACCATTCCTAGCCTACCTAACCCGGCGAGGAACTTTCCGAGGACCAAAAGCGAGGCACGCTGCATTGTGCGGCGATCCAAAGCCTATAAAGTCCATGAGGAGAGCTTTATAAGAAAAGCACCACCGGAGTCCTTCAAAGGTGTATCTCCGAAGAGGAAGGGCGGAATCTTCTGGCTGAAATTCATGCCAGACTCGGCGGGCACCACGCCGTAACCCGGGCCCTTGTAAGCAAGGACTTCCGTACAGGATTTTATTGGCCGACGGGCCGAGCAGATGCTCAGGACTTAGTCCAACGATGCGTCGGTTGCCAGCTCTTTGCTAACCAAAGCCATATGCCACCCACCGCCCTCCAAGCTATACCCATCACTGGCCCTTGGCAGTGCAGGGGCTTGACATGGTTGGACCCTTAAAGGAGGAACCCACAAGCAAAAATACCTCTGGTCATGGTGGATAAATTCACCAAATGGATAGAGGCCAAGCCTGTTAAGGCGGCGAATCCGGACCGATTATAGACTTCATATCGGGGTCGTACACCGTTATGGCGTCCCCACAGCATCATCACCGATAGCGGCACGAACTTTACGGCCGACGAGGTCAAACTACGGTGCAAAAACATGGGCATCAAGCTCGACTATGCTTGATCTATCACCCACAAACTATCGGTCAAGTCGAGCAAGCAAATGGTCTAATCATGGCGGCATCAAACCCAGATTAGTGCGGTCCTCAAGGAATCTAACACGCCTTTGGGTAGAGGAGCTCGACTCCGTACTACGGGGCTGCGGACCACGCGAATCGCACCACCGGATACACACCATTCTTTATGGTATCTGGCGCAGAGGCGGTTTGCCCTCGACATAATTCATGACTCACCTCGGCGTGCGCATGTACGAAGAAAGAGAAGCCGAACTTCGATCGGCGGGGACAGTTTGGACGCCTTGGAGGAGGAGCTTGGCGTGGCAAAAGCCCGTTCCGCATTCTATCAACAGCGAGGCTCGAAGATACCAAAGTAGAGAAATGCGGGCCAAAACTTACAATGTTGGTGATAAGCCACAAGTATAGGGGATCATAACAGTTTTCGAGGGTAGAGTATTCAACCGAAATTTATTGATTCGACACAAGGGAGCCAAAGAATATTCTCAAGTATTAGCAGCTGAGTTGTCAATTCAACCACACTGGAAACTTAGTATCTGCAGCAAAGTGTTTAGTAGCAAAGTAATATGATAGTGGTGGTAGCGGTAACAAAGTAAAGACAACAAAAGTAATGTTTTGGTATTTTTGTAGTGATTGTAATGATAGCAACATAAAAGCAAATAAGCGTAAACCAGTATATGGAAAGCTCGTAGGCACTGATCGGTGATGGATAGTTATGCGGATGCGGTTCGTCATATATGATCATAACATAGGGTGACACAGAACTAGCTCCAGTTCATCAATGTAATGTAGGCATGTATTCGAATATAGTCATACGTGCTTATGGAAAAGAACTTGCATGACATCTTTTGTCCTACCCTCCCGTGGCAGCGGGTCCTATTGAAACTAAGGGATATTAAGGCCTCCTTTTAATAGAAAACCGAAGAAAGCATTAGCACATAGTGAATACATGAACTCCTCAAACTATGGTCATCACCGAAGTATCCGATTATTGTCACTTTGGGGTTGTCGGATCATAACATATAATAGGTGACTATAGACTTGCAAGATAGGATCAAGAACACACATATATTCATGAAAACATAATAGGTTCAGATCTGAAATCATGGCACTCGGGCCCTAGTGACAAGCATTAAGCATAGCAAAGTCATAGCAACATCAATCTCAGAACATAGTGGATACTAGGGATCAAACCCTAACAAAACTAACTCGATTACATGATAAATCTCATCCAACCCATCACCGTCCAGCAAGCCTACGATGGAATTACTCACGCATGCGGCGGTGAGTATCATGAAATTGGTGATGGAGGATGGTTGATGATGACGACGACAATGAATTCCTCTCTCGAAGCCCGAGCGGACTCAAGATCAGCCCTCCAGAGAGATTAGGGCTTGGCGGCTCCGTGTCGTAAAACGCGATGATTCTTTCTCTGATTTTTTCTCCCGAAAGCCAATATATGGAGTTGGAGTTGGCGTGGGAGGGCCACCGTGGGGCCACGAGGTGAGGCGCGCCCCACCCTCGTGGACAGGGTGTGGGCCCCTGGTCTTCATCTTGGCGAGGATTTTTATTATTTATTCTAAGATATTCCGTGGAGTTTCAGGTCATTCGAGAACTTTTGTTTTCGCACATAAAACAACACCATGGCAATTCTGCTGAAAACAGCGTCGATCCGGGTTAGTTCCATTCAAATCATACAAGTTAGAGTCCAAAACAAGGGCAAAAGTGTTTGGAAAAGTAGATCTGACGGAGCGTATCAACTCCCCAAGCTTAAACCCTTGTTTGTCCTCAAGCAATTCAGTTGACAAACTGAAGAGAAAAAGAAAAACTTTTACAAACTCTGTTTGCTCTTGTTGTTGTAAACATGAAAAGCCAGCATTCAAGTTTCAGCAATTATTATGAACTAACCATACTCACAATAACACGTAGGTCTCACAATTACTCATATCAATAGCATAATCAGCTAGCGAGACATAATAATAAAACTCGGATGACAACACTTTCTCAAAATAATCATAACATGATATAACAAAATGGTATCTCGCTAGCCCTTTACGAGACGCAAAACATAAATCAGAGCACCTTTAAAGATCAAGGACTGACTAAACATTGTAATTCATGGTAAAGAGATCCAGCCAAGTCATACCCAATATAAACCAATTATAATCAATGAAAGCGACAGTGTGCTCTCCGATGGGTGCTTTTTAATAAGAAGGGTGATGACTCAACATAAAAGTAAATGGATAGGCCCTTGCAGAGGGAAGCGAGGATTTGTAGAGGTGCGAGCTCGATTTTGAAATAGAGATAAATTATATTTTGAGCGGTATACTTTCACTTGTCAGCATAACAACTATGAGATGGCTGTATCTTCCATACTACATGCATTATAGGCAGTTCCCAAACAGAATGGTAAAGGTTTATACTCCCCTCCTCCACAAGCATCAATCCATGGCTTGCTCGAAACAACAGTGCCTCCAACATTCAACGGGTCCCGGGGAGTTTTGTTTAATTATTTTGATTTGCTTTGATCTTTTTGGATCATGGGACTGGGCATCCGGTTCGACCCTTTCTCGTGAATGAGGGCGGAGTCCACTCCTCTTGAGAATAACCCACCTAGCATGGAAGATATAGGCAACCCTAGTTGCACATGAGCTGCTCGAGCATACAAAACAGAATTTCATTTGAAGGTTTGGAGTTTGGCACATACAAATTTACTTGGAGCAGCAGGTAGATACCGCATATAGGAAGGTATAGTGGACTCATATGGAACAACTTTGGGGTTTAAGGAGTTTGGATGCACAAGCGTATTCCGCTTAAATGCAGGTGAAGGCTAGCAAAAGGCGGGAAGCGACCAAGCGAGAAGGCGACAACGATCGTAAACATGCATTAAAATTAATTTACACGGATATAAGCATGAGTAGGATATAATCCACCATGAACATAAATATCATGAAGGCTATGTTGATTTGATTCAACTACATGCGTGAACATGTGCCAAGTCGAGTCACTCAATTCATTTAAAGGAGAATACCATCCTATCATACCACATCATAATCATCTCAATAGCATGTTGGCATAAGGTAAACCATTATAACTCATAGCTAATCAAACATGGCACAAGCAACTATAATCTCTAAATGTCATTGCAAATATGTTTACTTCATAATAGCTGAATCTGGAGCGATGAATCATCATATTTACAAAAACAAGAGAGGTCGAGTTCATACCAGCTTTTCTCATCCCAATAAGTCCATCATATATCATCATTATTGCCTTTCACTTGCGACCGAGCGGTGTGTATAATAATAAGAGTGCACGTGCATTGGACTAAGCTGGAATCTGCAAGCATTCAACTCAAGAGAGAAGACAAGTAATATGGGCTCTAAGTTAGATAAACAAGAGAGCCACTAAGCATTTTCAATATGGTCTTCTCGACCCCCAAAGAAAGGAAAAGTAAAATAAAAACTATTTACATGGGAAAGCTCCCAACAAGCAAAAGAAGAACGGGAAATGTTTTTGGGTTTTCTTTTTAATTATTACTACTACAGCAGGAAATAAACTACTACTAATTTTTTTGGTTTTTCTAAGGTTTATTAAACACACAAGAAGAAAGCAGGAAAAAGAAAACAAACTAGCATGGATATTACAGTGAAAAAGTATGAGCACCGACATCTAGCAATGAGTGTGTGTGAACATAAATGTAATGTCGGTGAAATACGTACTCCCCAAGCTTAGGCTTTTGGCCTAAGTTGGTCTATTGCCGAGGATAGCTTTGGCGATACCCGTAGGTGTAGGTGGGAATTAAATCTTGCGATCATTGCTATCGCCTCTGAATTGCAGCGTGGCGTCGAGCTGCCTCCGCTCTACTCTCATATTCATCTGCCTCCTCTCTGGTAATAATATATTTTCCTCTCGCCTGAAAATCAAAGAAGGTAGGAGTAGGAAGAGCAACACGAACCACATGCCGTTTGTTAAAGATTAGTCGATACTGGAAAGGTGGTCCAGTCCTCTCAATGAACTGGTGAGAAAACATAGAATCAAGATCTAAATAAGAAGGGGGTAACTCCATATCACCCTCACGAATATCTACATCAAGAAAATTAGCTAAGCGGGTTGCATAAATTCCTCCAAAGAAATCTTCGTTACGTCTACTAAGATGCAACCTACGAGCTACAATGGCTCCCATATGATAAGCTTGGTCCCCTAACACAGCGCTTACCGAGAATCTTTGAGATCGAGGGCACACATGTGACATGCTTCATCCTTAGCATTTATGCATCTACCAATGAAGAGAGCAAAATAATGTATAGCAGGAAAGTGAATGCTCCCTATAGTGGCCTGCGCTATATCTCTAGATTCCCCACAGTTATTCTAGCAAGAAAGTCTCTATATTCAGATTTAGGGGATCCACGATACTACCCCAAGATGGAAGTTTGCATGCAAGTGAAATCTTCTAAGTCCATGGTATAAGATTTGTCATAAAGGTCAAACATGGTGAAGGAGAATTAGGCGAAGATGAAAATCAAACCTCCCCACAAATGAACTTGTGAGGTAACGATACTGGGGGCATTTATCAGCTTCAAAGTCCTCAAGACTGGCATTACGCAAATATGCGTAGAATTCTTCTTTAATTCCCACTTGATTCATAAAATTTTCCGAAGGCCATTCATAGGGCCTCACGGGAGCATCTCTTGGTGGTTCCTCGTCACCATCACGCATTGCAAGCCTGGGACCTTGCTTCCTTGAAGAACCACCTTGGAACATCCTCCTAAGCATATTGTTTCCTCTGAAAAATAATTCTAATTTTTTTAGTAACTTCAAACAAAAGTGAACCAACTTCAATAAAACTGATAGCAACTACTCATGCAGGTGCCTAGAGCATATATCAAGCATTAGAACTACTTGGAACCATATAAATTTGACATGCAAGATCAAGAACATCGTCACCTATGCAGCACAAATTTGCAATGAATAAAGCACTAGAACAAAAACTAATTGGACCAATGGAGGAGTCACATACCAAGGAACAATCTCCCCAAGCAGTTTTGCGAGAGGTGCTTTAAGCAAGGAGATCGAAATTCACACAGCAGAAGTGGAACTCGTGCTTGAGTTGGTTTTCGGGTTTGTGTGAGACAGAGGAAGAAGATGGGTGCAGGGATAAGTGGAGGAGGGCCACCGTGGGCCCACGAGGCAGGGGGCGCGCCCTCCACCCTCATGGCCAGGTGGCAGCTCCCCCCGCGGCAATTTTTGCACAGTAAATCCTCAAATATTCTCGTAAAAATCATATTAAATTGGCATGGCATTCTGAGGACTTTTATTTTTGGGATATTTTTATATTGCACGGATAAGTTAGGAGACAGACAGAAAAATACTATTTTACTTTATTTCTACTAATTAACAGAAAATATAAAGAGGGTACAGAAGGTTGTGCTTCTAGTTTCATCCATCTCATGCTCATCAAAAGGAATCCACTAACAAGGTTGATCAAGTCTTGTTAACAAACTCATTCCGATTAATATGAAACCGGAGAAGTTTCGAATAACACTATGTTACCTCAACGGGGATATGGACATCCCCAATAATAAGTATATCATATTTCTTCTTGACAGTAGGGAGAGGAAATTCAAAACCTCCAAATATAATCAATGGAATTTTTCCAATAGAGTTGATACTATAAACTTGAGGTTGTTTCCTTGGAAAGTGTACCGTATGCTCATTACCATTAACATGAAAAGTGACATTGCCTTTGTTGCAATCAATAACAGCCCCTGCAGTATTAAGGAAAGGTCTTCCAAGAATAATAGACATACTATCATCCTCATGAATATCAAGAATAACAAAGTCCGTTAAACTAGTAACGTTTGCAACCACAACACACACATCCTCACAAATACCGACAGGTATAGCAGTTGATTTATCAGCCATTTGCAAAGATATTTCAGTAGGTGTCAACTTATTCAAGTTAAGTCTACGATATAAAGAGAGCGGCATAACACTAACACCGGCTCCAAGATCACATAAAGCAGTTTTAACATAATTTCTTTTAATGGAGCATGGTATAGTAGGTACTCATGGATCTCCAAGTTTCTTTGGTATTCCACCCTTAAAAGTATAATTAGCAAGCATGGTGGAAATTTCAGCTTCAGGTATCTTTCTTTTATTAGTAATGATATCCTTCATATACTTAGCATAAGGATTTGTTTTGAGCACGTCGATTAATCGCATACATAAAAGATATGTCTAATCATTTCAGCAAAGCGCTCAAAATCCTCATCATCCTTTTTCTTGGATGGTTTGGGAGGAAAAGGCATGGGTTTCTGAACCCATGGTTCTCTTTCTTTACCATGTTTCCTAGCAATGAAGTCTCTTTTATCACAACGTTGATTCTTTGATTGTGGGTTATCAAGATCAACAGCAGGTTCAACTTCTACATCATTATCATTACTAGGTTGAGCATCATCATGAACATCATCATGAACATTTTCACTAGGTTCATGTTCATTACCAGATTGTGTTTCAGCATCAGACATAGAGATATCATTTGGATTATCAGGTGGTTCAGTAGTAGGTTCACTAGAAGTTTGCACATTTCTATCATTTTTCCTTTTCTTCCTTTTAGAAGAACTAGGCACATCAATATTATTTCTCTGAGAATCTTGCTCGATTCTCTTAGGGTGGCCTTCAGGATACAAAGGTTCCTGAGTCATTCTACCAGTTCTAGTAGCCACTCTAACAGCATAATCATTTTTCTTACTATTCATTTCATTAAGCACTTCTTTTTGAGCTTTAAGTACTTGTTCTACTTGAGTGGTAACCATAGAAGCATGTTTGTTAACAAGTTTAAGTTCACCTCTAATATTAGCCATATATCACTCAAGCGTTTAATCATAAAGGTATTCTGTTTTAATTGTCTACCAAAATAAGCATTAAAGTCATCTTGCTTAAACATAAAGTCATCAAACTCATCCAAGCAATCGACTAGCAATTTTAGTAGGAGGGACTTCACTTTATCATATCTATAGAGAGAATTTACCTTTACTACGTAGCCGGGATATCGGGAGGTTCTTGAGTAAATAAGTAATTGAGATCATATACTTCTTCAATAGGCAGTAAATTAAGACCATGTATTTCTTCAATAGGAGGTAAATTCTTAACATCTTCAGCTTTAATACCTTTTTCTTTCATAGATTTCTTTGCCTCTTACATATCTTCGGGACCGAGAAATAGAACACCTCTCTTCTTCGGAGTTGGTTTAGGAATAGGCTCAGTAATTGGCCCTGGAGCTGGCTCGGGAGTTGGCTCAGGAGGTGCCCAATTATTTTCATTTGTCAACATATTATTCAATAAAATTTCAGCTTCATCGGTGTTCTTCCCGAAAGAGAACCAGCACAACTATCCAGGTAATCTCTGGAAGCATCAGTTAGTCCATTATAAAAGATATCAAATATTTCAGGTTTCTTAAGAGGATGATCAAGCAAAGCATTAAGTAACTTGAGAAGCCTCCCCCAAGCTTGTGGGAGACTCTCTTCTTCAATTTGCACAAAATTATATATATATCCCTCAAAGCAGCTTGTTTCTTATGAGCAGGGAAATATTTAGCAAAGAAGTAATAAATCATATCATGGGGACTTTGCACACAACTAGGATTAAGAGAATTAAACCATATCTTAGCATTACCCTTTAATGAGAACGGAAATATTTTGAGTAAATAAAGGTAGCGCGATCTCTCATTATTAGTAAACAGGGCAGCTATATCATCTAACTTACGAAGATGTGCCACAATAGTTTCAGATTCGTAGCCATAAAAAGGATCAGATTCAACCAAAGTAATTATATCGGATCAACGGAAAAATCATAATAATCCTGATCAGAACACAGATAGGTGAAGTAGCAAAATCAGGGTCGGGTCTCATCCTATCTCTAAAAGATTCTTTACTCCACTTAACTAGCAACCTCTTACGTTCAAGACTATCCTGGTAAGCAAGAATAGCTTCAGTAGATTCAACATTAAAAAGATAACCCTCAGGAATAGCAGGCATATTATCATCATTACTAACATCATCGTGTTCAGTTTCAATAATTTCTCTTTCTCTAGATCTAGCAATTTGTTCATCTAAAAATTCACCAAGGGGCACAGTAGTATCAAGCATAGAAGTAGTTTCATCATTAGTATCATGCATAGCAGAAGTGGCATCATCAATAACATGCGACATATCGGAACGAATAGCAGAAGCAGGTTTAGGTGTCACTAGCTTACTTATAACAGAAGGTGAATCAAGTGCAGAGCTAGATGGCAGTTCCTTCCCTCCCCTCGTAGTTGAGGGATAAATTTTTGTCTTAGCGTCGTTCAAGTTCTTCATAGTGTCCAACAGATATAAATCCCAAGTGACTCAAAGAATAGAGCTATGCTCCCCGGCAATGGCGCCAGAAAAAGGTCTTGATAACCCACAAGTATAGGGGACCGCAACAGTTTTTGAGGGTAGAGTATTCAACCCAAATTTATTGATTCGACACAAGGGGAGCCAAAGAATATTCTCAAGTATTAGCAGCTGAGTTGTCAATTCAACCACACTTGGAAACTTAGTATCTGCAGCAAAGTGTTTAGTAGCAAAGTAATATGATAGTGGTGGTAACGGTAACAAAGCAAAGACAGCAAAAGTAATGTTTTTGGTATTTTTGTAGTGACTGTAACAGTAGCAACAGAAAAGCAAATAAGCGTAAACCAGTATATGGAAAGCTCGTAGGCACCGGATTAGTGATGGATAATTATACCGGATGTCGTTCGTCATGTAACAGTCATAACAAAGGGTGACACAGAACTAGCTCCAGTTCATCAATGTAATGTAGGCATGTATTCCGAATATAGTCATACGTGCTTATGGAAAAGAACTTGCATGACATCTTTTGTCCTACCCTCCGTGGGAGCGGGTCCTCTTGGAAACTAAGGGATATTAAGGCCTCCTTTTAATAGAGAACCGGAACAAAGCATTAGCACATAGTGAATACATGAACTCCTCAAACTATGGTCATCACCGAGAAGTATCCCGATTATTGTTACTTCGGGGTTGTCGGATCATAACACATAATAGGTGACTATAGACTTGCAAGATAGGATCAAGAACACACATATATTCATGAAAACATAATAGGTTCAGATCTGAAATCATGGCACTTTCGGGCCCTAGTGACAAGCATTAAGCATAGCAAAGTCATAGCAACATCAATCTCAGAACATAGTGGATACTAGGGATCAAACCCTAACAAAACTAACTCGATTACATGATAAATCTCATCCAACCCATCACTGTCCAGCAAGCCTACGATGGAATTACTCACGCACGACGGTGAGCATCATGAAATTGGTGATGGAGGATGGTTGATGATGACGACGGCGACGAATTCCCCTCTCCGGAGCCCCGAACGGACTCTAGATCAGCCCTCCCGAGAGAGATTAGGGCTTGGCGGCGGCTCCATATCGTAAAACGCAATGATTCTTTCTCTCTGATTTTTTTCTCCCCGAAAGCCAATATATGGAGTTGGAGTTGGCGTCGGAGGGCCACCAGGAGGCCCACGAAGTAGGGGGGCGCGCCCCCACCCTCGTGGACAGGGTGTGGGTCCCCTAGTCTTCATCTTTGGCGAGGATTTTTTATTATTTATTCTAAGATATTCCGTGGAGTTTCAGGTCATTCCGAGAACTTTTTTTTCTGCACATAAAACAACACCATGGCAATTCTGCTAAAAACAGCGTCAGTCCGGGTTAGTTCCATTCAAATCATACAAGTTAGAGTCCAAAACAAGGGCAAAAGTGTTTGGAAAAGTAGATACGATGGAGATGTATCATTGACGAGTTAGTTCTACGCCTGCCGGACAAGAAAAAGGACAAACTCAAGCCCAAATGGGAAGGTCCCTTTATTATTGACCAAGTCCTGACTGGTGGAGCGTACCGTCTGCGAGATGCATCGGATAACCAACTCGAGCCAAACCCGTGGAACGCAGCCCGTCTCCGAAGATTCTACGCCTAGCGCTGGCCTCTGTGTTCGTCTCCTTCCTCTATCTATTTTTTACACATTAGCTGTCTTATATTTCTCTCCTTCTCCCTCCTTTCTCTTACAGCCTTTAAGGGCTCTTTCGCCTTGTTACTTTTTACAATTGACGCGCTATCGCGCTCATTATACCTAGGGCTTCTTTAATAGAAGCTTATTTATCTGGCTTCATGCCCAACACATGTGTCACACTTCCGCATGTACCTTTTATTCACCATTATATGCATCGATATGACTTAAGTTTTGGCCAAGCTGGGTTGCTGGCTCACGTGCTTACCCCTACGTTCCCGATTGTTCGGCTAGGCGGTAAAGGAGCACCTCTGCGATTATTCTTGCGGGTCAGCGGATGTGTACCTCAGGCGGGTGAAGCCGAAGCTAAGCGTTCTTAAGGGAATATTGATCGGTGAACTAAATATGATTTATCACTCGTTTATTTATTCGCCCCCAGATGCTTTTCTGCTTTTTTCGCAGTCCGGACGTGCACTTTAGGGCATGCCTCCCAGGGAAAGGAACCCCTAACGGAACTATTATCCCTGGAAGATGTTTCTTACTAACCATGTAATATAATATAAATAGTCGGGCACTTGTCTGTTCAAGCACTAATGACCCCTACGCCTGGTCTCCACGCATCTCCCGGTTCTTACATAACCGAGAGGGTATTCGGACACACTCCGGACTATCGGGTCCCGAGGTTGAAGCGAAAAGGTCCGCCATGACAAACGATCTACAATCCGGCTAGAAGGCATTTTACATGTCATCTTAAATTACATAGTCAATTTGACTGGGTATATTCCTCTTCAATTCTATCCAACAGGCTGTCTAGTTTACAATCCTGTTGGGAATATTAATGACCAACTCTACTGGCCGTACACTAAACTCACAGGATCTCCTTCCCATCGGGCCCCACAGTCCGATCTCGCCATGTGGTTTGGGTCAGCTAACCGTGTACCGCGTCTTCACCATGGCCCTGGCCTCCCCTGGCGCCTTTGGCGGCGGGCGATATCTTCCATAATCGGGCGCGCCGCGCTCCTTCAGCTTCTCTGCAAGCTCTCCAAGGCCTTCGGCATGGAGGCGGATAGCCACAAGGCTGGGCGGCGCTTGCATCACTGCCGAACTTCGTTCGTGCGGTTGTGAGAGCTCGGGAAGAAGGTCACTCGTAGAACCGGGTATTTCCTCTGCAGGCCGACCTATTAGCATACCTACAGACGTAACTCTGTCAATCGACTTCCTCGCCGAACTCTTTTTTGAAGTTCGTTCAAGCACGTACTAAAAATGCCGAGTCAAAGCCGCCGATTCTCCTTCACGGAGTCCGACAGCTGGGCATGAACATCCTTTAGTTCCTCGCCCAGCTGGGTGTTGGCATCTTGGAGATTATTCTTCTCCTGCCTCACCTTCATAAGCACGCTCTCGCCGGCCTTTAACCGGCGCAAGAGTTGTTGCTTGTCCGGATCTACTCCGGCGCCATCTACAATGTTATTGTCAGATTTGCACACACGCCGCACTTCACAACATACTTATCTTTCGAAGCATATATTACTAGAGGGGGTCTCCTTGGCCTCCCCTGCCGCGGCTAGTGCAGCCTCAAGTTGGGCTTTGCACTCTTCCAGATCCTGGGACAGTAGGGTATTCTTTTCTGTAAGAACCTGCATAATAAATGATCCTTAAATCAGTTATTCTAACTGTTTCAAGTCTCGGGGGCTACTGATATACATATAATTATTAAATTTTCTCACCCGTATGTCTTTTACATATTGCTCCGTGGACCTGACTAGACCATTTTGAGCGGCACGGAGGTACGCATCTCACGAGTTGAAGGCATCCAATGCCTCTTGGGAGAAACAAGCGTTGCGAAGAACTGTCCGGCGGCGCCTATGATTCATGGCACTCTCCACCTCGGAATTGGTGGCGGACAGTCTGTCCGCATCCTCTGTCGGAGGAGCGTCCGACGCACGCCTCGTGTTCGCCTCGCTACGGACTGGCTTTGGAGCACGGCTGGTGGAGGCGCGATTGGCAACCTCTCCGGATATAGTCCGGCGAGCCCTCTTTTTCCTAAAAAGAGCACGGGCGTTAGAATGCATCGCAAGAATAATACCTTGGAATAAGGCGGCGCGCCTTACTGCTGCGCCGGCGCCTTGACCCGGACTGCGTGTCTCTTCAGCCTGCCCGCCCTCGCGGTCCCTTGTTGGCTAGTCGCCGTAGGCTCGGCATTCCGCCTCGAGATCCTCCCCTGCGAAACACCATTGGTATACGGTGATAAAAAATAAGCGCAGACGGATCATCGAAATATTGGGACTTCGGTCTCGGTTACCTGTGAGGCGGGGAGCAGTCCGGGATAATCGGCTGTAATAGCCACCAAGGCATTGTCGATGCTCAGTTGGTAAAATACCCCATCGATCAGCTCCACGGATATGTCCGGATCCTCTTGGGAGGCCGGATCGAGGGACCGTTCCGGATCCTCGGGTTGTGGAGGAGGGCTGTTTATATCCTTTATGGCCCGGCGCAGTTCCTGCATCGAAATCACAAGATGAGATACTTAACCACGGGAATATGGAACGGATGGGCAAAAAGAAGTGTCCGCTTACCCAGTTTGGGGGTTGTACATGGAAAATCCGCCCTGTGGATTGACACGGAGAAATTCCTCCTCTTCTCCCTTGTACAATGCAGACAAGATCTTTGTCAGAGCGGCAACCGATTCCGGCCCATTGCGGCCGCAGCGGGTGGCATCATCCTCCCCGTTGAAGTCCCACATGGGGTGGACTCTATACTGAAGCGGCTGCACCCCCCGCATAATGCATGTGGCCATGACCTCGATCATGGTCAGTCCGGAATGAGCTAACAACCTTATCCGGCTCATCGGTAAGGGCGTCCTTGTCATTTTCCTTCCGAGGGCTCCGTGGGCGCCAGCTCAGCGCTTCTTCAAAGGAGCATTATCGAACTCGGGGAGGCCGATCCAAGCAGGTCCGGCAGGGGACATCTTCTATAAAACCATTCGAAGGCCGGTCTTGGACGCCTTCTTTGGGGTTCGGATAGATATCCGGTCCCGGCGATGCGCCATAATGCGGCTCCGCCCACTTGATATATCGACCCCTCCCGAGAACGGGGCACAAGGCGTAACAGCTTCTTCCAACGCGAAATGAGCCTCGATGCCAAAAATAGCTCGCAAAGGGCTCTGAAGCCCGCAATATGCAATATGGAGGCAGGCGAAGGTTGTGCAACCGAGGCCGTAGAACTGTGGAGCCCCGGAGAAATGGATGAATTGGAAACCGAGCCCTCTTATCAAATAAGGGACAAGGCATACCCGCTCTCCTTTGGAGGGATTGGGGCGCTCTCGCTTGCTCTCCACCATTATAGGTGGCAAGCCAGCTCGAACCGGGGCCATGTAGGCTAGGGGAGAAACCCTTGGCTTGGGCGTCACTAGCTCGCTGTCCGGGACGGAGCATCTCTCCCAATCTCCAGGCTGAGGGCTGGGAGGGCGAGAGGAGGAGCTGCGTTGACTGGCCATGATGGAACGGATCTTTGTCGGACGTGCTCCGATGAATGCTCGCGAAGGGAAGATGGTGTGATTCGGATCTAAATCCTCGTCTCTTTTATAGGCAGCTCATTTGCGCAACTAGGGGGGTAAATGAAAAAACACCCTGGCTTTTCGCATTCGTTTGACACGTGGAAGATGGCCATTATTGGGCGTGGAAGCCAAGAAGCGCAACATTCACCAGAAGCCGAACACTATTCAACAGGTATATGGAATTTGGAGAAGAACCCGCCTTGCTATGCCGAAGACAAATCTGCGCACCGGACTCATCGTCATTGAAGCCTGGTTCGGGGGCTACTGAGGGAGTCCTGGATTAGGGGGTGTCCGGATAGCCGAACTATAACCTTTGGCCAGACGCCTGGACTATGAAGATACAAGATTGAAGACTTCGTCCCGTGTCCGGATGGGACTTTCCTTGGGGTGGAAGGCAAGCTTGGCGATAAGGATATGTAGATCTCCTCCCATTGTAACCGACTCTGTGTAACCCTAGCCCTCTCCAGTGTCTATATAAACCAGAGGGTTTTAGTCTGTAGGACGAACAACAATCATACCATAGGCTAGCTTCTAGGGTTTTTCCTCTCTGATCTCGTGGTAGATCTACTCTTGTACTACCCATATCATCAATATTAATCAAGCAGGAGTAGGGTTTTACCTCCATCGAGAGGGCCCGAACCTGGGTAAAAACATCGTGTCCCTTGTCTCCTGTTACCATCCGCCTAGACGCACAGTTCGGGACCCCCTACCCGAGATCCGCCGGTTTTGACACCGACAGCCGTGCATAGGCCTTCGTGGATGGCGAGCTCCTCCTTCATCTTGACGTCACGGACGCCGTCGGAGAACGCGGAGATGATGGCCTCATTCGTCACATTCGGGATCTTGAGGCGAACGCTGTTGAAGCGCTGGATGTACTTCTGTAGGGTCTCTCCCAGGTGCTGCTTGATGCACCGTAGGTCACCTGCGGCCGGTGGATGGCCGCGAGTGCCCTAGAAGTTGGCGATGAAATGCTCGCGCATCTCGCCCCAGGAGGAGATCGATCCCGCGGGCAAGTTCAGGAGCCACGAGCATGCGCCATCTTTGAGGTCTTGACGTCGTCCACCTCGCAAGGCTTGGCCCCTCGCGAGGGTCTGGGGCTGTTGTTGTCAAAGCTGGGCCGTACCGGGCCGTTAGTGGAGCCACGCCATGGGCCACAGGCAGGCAAGTCTGGGTACCCCCGTTCCCAGGACGCCATCACGCACATGTAGTGCACATAAAATATGATGATTTAGGAAATTTTGCAGCTTGTTAAGTTGTGACCAACAAAATTGTCAATATATTTCTTATCATCCCCAAACCAGGATGGATAAGACTAGCAAGCCAAATATTTAATTTATTAATATTTATAAGATTATTTTGCATGCAACAATTTGAGTATGAATCAAACCATACATTCAAACTTCCGAATATCGTGTCCGAGAAAGAGGATATTGGACATAGTACTACTTTTAGTAGAACAAGTACATGCTAATAATATTTTGGGATAATTAAGAAATTACATGAGGTCTCCAATATCACTGAAAAATTATTACGCAAATATATCATCAGCGTAAAGGAATTCACCATCTGTTTATTGAAATAGATTTTTGGTTCTCCTTCTGATGAAGATTTGAGGACAATCATTTGCAAGATTTTTTTAGTTGTTTTTTGTAATTTTTCAAATCTATCCCATTTAATTGATTTTTCATTTTCAACAAACTAGCAAAAGTGCCCTTGCGTTGCAATGGGAGAAGAAAATACCTCATGAGCCTAACCCAACAACCATGACTCAAAACACCAAAAGGTCTTGCCGAGGCGTCTGTTTATCTCAGCACAAGATGATAAATCTGTGTTTTCATGCAAGATTTTGCCAAGGCGTGCATGCATGGTTATCACTGGTTTCTTTCGTCTCCAATTTGGCTTTGCTGAGGTGTTCATTTGCAATTTGGGTCGATGTCGGTATGAAAAAAGATGGATCGTGCGTTATGGATGAAGATTGCACCCTAAATAGCATTTTTAGAAATCATATTAAATCACCGGGGTGTTTGGAACTTTCTAGATATTTATTTTCAGTAAAACAAAAAACAAGCAGAAAACAGGAACTGGCATTAGGCACCAGATTAATAAGTTAGTCCATAAAAATAATATAAATGTGCACCAAAACCATATATAGTTGATATAAATATAATATGAATACTTCTAAAATTATAGATACATTGGAGACATATCACATGCCTCCACTCCTTTGGATACTTTACTGCGGTAATATTAAATTGAGTGACACATTTGTCATCAGAAAATGTATGTGGCAAATTTGCAATGTGTTACAAATATACGATTATATAAACTTCTAGTTTAAATTCTTTGAGTACGTGGATATGAGGGCTGAATGTCAATAACATTCTCGGCATTCTTTGTGGTACTACTTATCTTCCCCTAATGCCAGAAAATGTCCTTATTGCTGATGCAATCAACATACAGACCATGAAGAAATTTTGATTAGCGTATAAAATATTATCCTCATATAGATCCATAATTTTGTGTGAGAGCCCACTGATGTATGTTACTGTGGTCATATCGTTATGTAATCAAATTATGGCAGATGGGAAATAGTTTGTTGATTTTCACATACTTACTACAAGGGAAAAGTAGTATGATATGCAATTGGTATGATTTAGTTCATACTTACGGTGTGTAAGGTTGTATATATCCAGCGAGAGGCTCATAAATTACAATTCTCTAAGATTGGTCATTTAATTAATTTCAGTATCTTTGATAAGATATTTAGCTAAACCATTCTGGGTATGTACAGAAGTACTATATATAATCACATATTGCTTGTGAAATGAGTTCAACAAAGTTGTCCATTTGAATGGATATATACTTTGTTTAGGGGAATTTGTTGTTACTTTGATAAGTTGAGCAATTAATTTAGTAAGATCATGCATGGTTGTGTGTGACAAGAGACACACTTGAAATCATTTTATAAATGCTTCTGTGAGTACCATGTATCTAAACAATCCCACGTAATGGTTAAGTAATCCACATACATTTTTTGAATATGTTGAAGGAAGAATGAGTGGCTCATTTAGAATTTTAAGCTGAGAGTGCTTTAAAGCTAATTTCCCCCATGGCACATGTAGTGCACATAAAAAATATGATGATTTAGGAAATTTTGCATCTTGTTAAGTTCTGATCAACAGAATTGTCAATATTTTTCTTATCATACCCAAACCAGGATGGATAGGACTAGCAAGCCAAATATTTAATTTATTAATATTTAGAAGATTGTTTTGCACGCAACAATTTGAGTATGAACTGAACCATACATTCAAACTTTGAAATATCGTGTCCGAGAAATAGGATATTGGACATCGTACTACTTGTATTAGAAACAAGTACATGCTAATAATATTTTGGGATAATTAAGAGATTACATGAAGTCTCCAATATTACTGAAAAAATTATTACAGAAATATATCATGGGCGTAAAGGAATTCACCATATGTTTATTGAATTAGATTTTTGGTTCTCCTTCTGATGAAGATTTGAGAACAATCATTTACAATATTTTTTAGTTGTTTTTTTGTAATTTTTCAAATCTATCCCATTTAATTGATTTTTCATTTGAATAAACTAGCAAAAGTGCCCTTGCGTTGCAATGGGAGAAGAAAATACCTCACGACCCTAACCCAACAACCATGACTCAAAACACCAATAGGTCTTGCCGAGGTGTCTCTTTATCTCGGCATAAGATGAGAAATCTGTGTTTTCATGCAAGATTTTGCCAAGGCGTGCATGCATGGTTATCGATGATTTCTTTCATCTTCAATTTGGCTTTGTTGAGGTGTTCATTTGCAATCTGGGTGGGTGTCGGTATGAAAAAGATGGATCGTGCATTATTGATTAAGGTTGCACCCTAAATATCATTTTTTAAATGTTTAATAGATAAAAACCATAATATTCATATTCTACATATTTTTAATTAAATTTTATATATAACATGTTAAAATTGGAGTTAGGATTTAGAAATACATGGTTCGTTTTTCTCACTTATAGGTGACAGTGGGTTAATTACTAGAAAAGAGAGGGTTTCTGTAAAAATGTGTGTTGGACGGGCAAAGGCACTAATCCCTTTATTAGTAGGTAATATATTTGTGGTGTGGTTTGACCATATGTTTAAGGGTTTGGTAATCATGGGTATGATGTTTCCATAACCACACACTAGAAAAACTTGGGATTTGTCTCTGTGATTGTTTGAAAACGATATATTCCCTAGAAACAGGTAATTCTGCCTTTGGTTGTCTTTTAGCCTCCACTTTACTTTGAATTCCTCATGGTTCTATTTTGTGACCAATGAATTGCTTAATATTCTCAGTACTTGCAAGGTTCCAAATAATTAATGGAATAGCACCCGTTGGGTTAATATGATGATTTTAAGAAATTTCATGTTTACTCATCAAGAAAATTGGTAGTACCATCATACGAAGTAAAGTGTATTAACGGTTTTTCAACTGGATTTGGATATGAAAATATTTCATCACGGGATCTCAACTTGAAGCTAATTAAGCAACAGAATTGTGAGTTGTGATAGACTTGAGGTCTTGAACAATGAATGGGTGATCATTCACGATGTTCTCATGGCACCATATTTATCTTAAAAAAAGGTAAATAGAAATTCATCCATTGTATGCTTTGTTTGATAACTAAGTAGAGTTGATGATATATAAAATGCATGTGTACCATGTGGTGCATGAACTTTTCATGTTTATTTAGTTTACTTATGAGAGTAAAAAAATATTGTGGACTAAATTATCTAATCGGGTACAATCATGGCTAAGGTGATTCTTAGTGAACATGGGAGTACCCTTCAATATAGCACTACTAGGAAAACCTTATACACAGAACTTTAGCAGTAGCGCTTCTTAAAAAAGCACGCTAGTGATAACTAGCAGTAGCGCGTTGGCAAAAACCACGCTACAGATATATTTGTAGCAGTAGCGCGTCTGAAGATAAAGGCGCTACTACTAAAATTCCCACTCGTAAGCCGATAGGGTACAGATAGTAGTAGCGATCTAATAGAAACAACGCTACCGCTACTTTTTTTGTAGCAGCGCGTTTACGTAGAAAGGCGCTACTGCTAACTAAAATAAATTAAATGGAAAGCAAATAGAAAAGTAAATGAAAATGAAAGAAATAGAAAAAGGAGAAAGGAAAAAAATGTAAAGAAAAATAAATGAAAAAGGGAAAAAGAGAGAAAGGAATAGCAGTAGCGCATGTTTGGAAACGCGCTATAGCTAACTTAGCAGTAGTGCACTTCCCGGAATGCGCTCCTGCTACTTTCGACTAAACCGTGCGGTTCGTTCTTCCCGCCGTCGCCACCCTGCATCGCCGCCCTCCGCCGCGCGCTCTCCCGTCGCTCTCCGTACACCCTCGACACCGCCCCCGACCCCGGATTCGCCGCCGTCCCCGACCCCGACCTCGACGCCGCCTGCCCCTCCCTCGCCGCAGGCACCCGAGGTGAGCATGCCTCCTCCTCCCCCACCCCTACCTCTGCCTAGGGTTCTTCAAATTTTAGATTGCATCAAATTAGTTAGGGTTCATCAAATTAGATGGTAATTAGGGCAGCAGTTCCTATTTACTAATTAGTTAGTAAGAACTAGGGCAGTAGTGTTTAATAGAATTAGTAAGAAATTTAATAGAACTAGTTGAACTAGTTTTTTAGTAAGAACTAGTTTAATTAATAGAACAATTGTATTTTTAGTAAGAAAATTAATATAACTAGTAGAACTAGTTTATTTTTAGTAAGAACTAGTTTATTTTTATTTATAGTAAGTTTATTTTTAGTAAGAACTAGTTGAATTAATAAAACTAGTTGAACATGTCATATTTGTTGTTATTTTTTTAGTTAAATCAATTATTCCTACATTGACGTCGACGATGCCTATCCCGCATCCTCGTCGTCGACTCGGTGGAGGACACCTGCTTGACCAGATGGGCCATGTCCAGGACTGGGCTCCGTCGGGATGGTACTGGGAGGCGCTGCCTACCGGGGGGCGCAACTTGGTGAGGAGCCAACCCTTCGTTGACCCGAACCTTCTTTGGTGGCGGTCGCGTGGGCCAGTGACGGTCCAGAGGCTTGAGGACCCCGCAGAGGTGGTACGTCATCGTGTCAGCGAGGAGGACGCGCACGTCCGTCGCTACTTGGTTGCGTTGGAGCACATGTTCTCCAGGGATCTCACTGGAGCTATGATCCTGTGATGGTTCCTTCTCTTTGGGTGTCCATCGCCCATGCCGATACCCGTCGTTCGCTAGGGTTTTTGTTGTATTAGTGATGTTATATGTATGATACTATTCGGGATGTATTGGTGATAATATTCGACGATGTACGGACGCAAGAGATGATTTACTTGTGCTTATTGAATGCATGCTAATTAAAATACTTATTTACTTTACGATTTGGTTTTGCTTATCGAATGCATGCTAATAAGATATTTTGAAATGTTTTTTTCTCATATTTTCAACCATTGAAATGCAATGACCATCAAGTTTGAATGCTCATATGATGTAGATAATAAAAACATGTATATCTTGTGTTGCTGAAATAGGATATGTGCTTGCCCAAGTGGCCGGTCATGTTTGCAGGTTACACCTCCGAGTGGCCTATGTTTTGCCGGAGTGTTGATTCATTCCGTTTCGGCAAATTTCAGGCGCTCGATATGTCCTATTTTACCAAAGGTCATGCCGGATTTTTCCGTGAATTTTGGCATGACTTGTGCTAGAATATGTAGGAACTATCGAGTGCCCCGAATTTGTGTGTTGAGTATCCTGGTAGTTGCCTTTGATCGGTTTTCAATTAATGTTTCAACTATGAACATAGGAAATGTCTGACGACGAAAAGGATTTCGGTATTTTCGAATACTGCAAAGATGAGCGCGGCCTATGCGATAGAATCTTCCTAGATGATGATAGGCGCTCAAAGATCAAGTGGACGAGAGCTTCAAGTGGATCTGAAGAAGTCACAACGACAAGTCTTTTTTCGTAATTAAGCATGACATCTGCTTCATTTGCTTCAACTTATAATTTAATTTTTTACTATGCTACTAGCGTATCCCCTGCCATGCAAGAGTTTTTTTCTTGGATAAGATCGGTTTCAGTCCTATGAAAACTATGGAGGTAAAGAGAGTTTACTTGAAGACCGAGCATGGTTATACTTTTCATGCAAAATTATACAACGCAGACACCTACACCTATTTTGAATGCAAAACTTGGCAAGCACTATGCAAGACTTATGTCTTTGAGCCTGATATGGTTATCACCTTTGATATTCGTCCGGAAGATGATATTGAAGGTAATATCGACATCTGGGTCGATGTGCAGACGCCTCCAGTTATACCACTATATGTGTTTCTCAACCACATTTATGTCTTCGATATTGTTTATTCAAAAATAGTTGACAACTAATTTCTATTGACAGCTTATTTCCATTCAAGCAAACATGTCCGGCGCTTGGTAGACATGACCGTCCACTATCCCGGGGCTGAACTAAATTGCGAGGAGATAAGTCATTATGTTTTATGGCTTGAGGATCTTGATGCTGTCAAGACAAATTATTTTCCTGGACTTAAAAATCTAAGTACTCAAAACGTGCGACCAATAGTGATCGTATTGAACTATGGTCACATCTATTTAGGAAAGATGGTAAGATTTTTACTATTAGTCCTCAGTGCATCTCTTGCATACATTATTTTTAAGCTAAACTTCATTGCTAAGTATGTTATTATACAATGTTCTTCAACAGGGACTCGCAATGACAGTTGTGCCTCAGTGGATCGAGACTAAAGGTCGCATGTCAATGATTAGCTTACGGCCGAGACATCCTACATTATGCATGAGTGCATTCAGGATTTCTAGAACCGAGGAATGCTTAATAGTGCAAGACTGGAGCAGAATTGTGAATGATCGTAGAGAAGTACTAGGAGGCATCAATCAGAAGCGCAGCCCACGATTAGGAGACAGGTTCATATGCATGCTCCAACATGATGAAGCAGGAGTGCTACACATTTTCTATGATATTTTACCTGAGAGAGAGAGAGCAGCAGGAGTGATTAGCTAGCTAGAATAAGTTTGAAGATGATGATGTGCTACACTATGACTATGATGATTAAATAGCTAGTGTTGGTGGTAATGACTATGATGATTATTATTAGCTAGTGTTGGTGGTGATTTGATAGCTACACTATGACTATGACGATTAAATTGTGGTAATGACTATGATGATTATTAGCTAGTGTTGTTGGTGATGATATGATGCAAGAGTTTTTATATTAATATGATGATGATGATGATCATGATTATCATGATGATTTGTTATTATGATCATGATTAGTTATTATATCATTGGTGGAAGGAACGCGGATTAGATTCATGTGGATGGATCAAAAGTTTAATTAGTAGGATTGTCGTCCTAATTCAACTTTTGATTCATCCAAATGAATCTAGTCCATGTTTCTTCCTCACAATGATATATTAATTCATCATGGACATAATGATATAACAACCTCTTAATTGGTACTGTATCAAAATTTGTATAACGACGTATAAATACACTAAAAAACAAAATACCAGTAGCACTGGTGAGCGAACACGCTGCTACTAATTATATTAGCAGTAGCGCTGGAAACAACACACACTATGGCTATGTGTATTAGCAGTAGCGTGTGTGACCATAGCTGTAGCGCCTTACTAGTAGCGTAGTGCCCCGCGCTACTAGTAGGCATTAAACCCGCGTTACTACTAGGGTTTTCCCTAGTAGTGTAGGGCATGCGATGAAATAATTTCTAATGTTTTGGGTTTTATTCATGAGAAAAGTTTGACATTAGAGTTTCGGGCAAAACATAGACTTTGCAAGTTTAACACTGGTTAGTAACTATGGAAATAACAATCACGATGTGATTGCAACATTGTTTGACACTCAATCATTGCTATAAATTTTGGTTTCTACCTTGGTGTATGGACGACAATATAACCACAAATAGTGATATAGATATTAGTGCCTTGTATTTTTTGACTGGTTACTATAGGGAAAAACCCCGAAACCTTAGCAATTTATTCATCATAAGAATACATTATTTAGAAAGGTTGCCAATAGTAACCCAAAGAGAAAAGGGCAAACCTAAACTAGAAACTTGAAAGAAAAGACTAAATCAAGGGGGTAGGAAAGTTACCCATCGAACAAGGTCTTCTTTAAACCTAGACTTAATTCTAAAGGAGAGCAGAGACAAATCATGAATGAGCCCCTCACCACTCGTTGAAGCTAGGCCTCACATGTCTAAAAACCTTTGCATTCCTGATGAGCCAAATGTTCCAGCAAGAAGTGAAAACCACTTCAGCAAAAAAAGGTTTGTTGAAGTCTCTCCTAGCATTAATAGCAAACTCACCCATGTTGTTTCCATGAGATCAATCAATCTGAAGATACTTCCACACTCGTTGGCTGAATAAACAATTGAAGAACAAGTAGACCGTTTATCGGAAGCGTTTATTAACGCGGTTGATGTAGTCGAACTTCTTCACGATCCAACCGATGAAGTACCGAACGTACGACACCTCCGCGTTCAGCACACATTCAGCTTGATGATGTCCTCGCCTTCTTGATCCAGCAAGAAGGGCGAAGTAGTAGATGAGTTCCGGCAGCACGACGGCGTGGTGACGGTGATGGTGAAATCGTTCCCGTAGGGCTTCGCCGAGCACTGCGGAGAAACCAAGGGAGGACTAAACTATGGAGAGGGGCGCCGCACACGACCAAGAGATTGTCTTGGATTTGTGTGGCGCCCTCATATATATATATATATATATATATATATATATATATATATATATATATATATATATATATATATATATATCTATATATCTATGTATGTATGTATATGTATATAGTGGGGGAGGGGAGGCGCCCAATGGGTGTCTGGCCGGCCCCCTTGGGCTCCCGCCCTCTAGTGCCCCCCTCCCTTCCTTGTTTGGTGCCAGGGAGAAGGCAGGAGGGGGTGCCCCCCCTTTCCTTTCTCCCATGACGAGGGGAACGCGGGAGGGGCTAGCCCTCCCCCTTTCCTTCTCTAGGGCCGGCGGCCAGGGAGAGGGCGTGCCAGCCCCCATGTGGGCTGGTATGTGCCTCCCCTTGGCCCATTAGGCCCATAGACCTCCCGGGTCCTCCTGGAACCCTTTCCGGTGATCCTATGAATATCTGGTTCACTCCGAAACCTTTCCGGTGTCCAAATAGCATCGTCATATATATCAATCTTTACCTCCGGACCATTCCGGAGCTCCTCATCATGTCCGTGATCTCATCTGAGACTCCGGACAACATTCGGTTACCAAATCACATAACTCATATAACACTAAATCGTCAACGAACGTTAAGCGTGCGGACCCTACGGGTTCGAGAACTGTGTAGAAATGACCGAGACACGTCTCCGGTAAATAACCAATAGCGGAACCTGGATGATCATATTGGTTCGTACATATTCTATGAAGATCTTTATCGCTCGAACCTTATGACAACATACGTAATTCCCTTTGTCTGTCATTATGTTACTTGCCCGAGATTCCATCGTCGGTATCTTAATACCTATTTCAATCTCGTTACTGACAAGTCTCTTTACTTGTTCCATAATACATCATCTCGTAACTAACTCCTTAGTCACTTTGCTTGAAGCTTATTGTGATGTGTATTACCTCCCAGAGATACCTCTCCGATACGTGGAGTGACAAATCCTAATCTCGATCCATGCCAACTCAACAGACACCTTCAGAGATACATGTAGAGCATCTTTATGATCACCCAGTTATGTTGTGACATTTAATAACACACAAGGTATTCCTATAGTTTCTGGGAGTTGCATGATCTCATAGTCGAAGGAATATGTATTTCATATTAAGAAAGAATAGCAATAAACTGAACAATCATATGCTAAGATAACGGATGGGTCTTGTCCATCACATCATTCTCCTAATGATGTGATCCCATTATCAAGTGACAACACATGTCTATGGTTAGGAAACCTTAACCATCTTTGATAATTGAGCTAGTCTAGTAGAGGCATACTAGGGACACGGTATTTGTATATGTATCTACACACGTATTTATGTTTTTGATCAATAAAATTCTAGCATGAATAATAAACCTTTATCATGAATAAGGAAATATAATAATAACAACTTTATTATTGCCTCAAGGGCATATTTCCTTCAGTCTCCCACTTGTACTAGAGTCAATAATGTAGATTACATTGTAATGGATCTAACACCCATGGAGTCTTGGTGTTGATCATGTTTTGCTTGTGGGAGAGGCTTAGTCAACGGGTCTGCTACATTCAGATCCGTATATATTTTGCAAATCTCTATGTCTCCATCCTTGACCTTTTCACGAATGGAGTTGAAGCATCTCTTGATGTGTTTGGTTCTCTTGTGAAACCTGGATTCCTTCGCTAAGGCAATTGCTCCAGTGTTGTCACAGAAGATTTTCATTGGACCCGATGCACTAGGTATTACACCCAGATCGGATATGAACTCCTTCATCTAGACTCCTTCATGTGCTGCTTCCGAAGCAACTATGTACCCCGCTTCACACTTAGATCCCGCCATGACGCTTTGCTTGGAACTGCACCAACTGACAGCTCCACCATTAAATATAAATATGTATCTGGTTTGTGAGTTAGAGTTATCTGGATCAGTGCCAAAGCTAGCATCGACGTAACCATTTACGACGATCTCACCTCCATAAATGAGAAACATATCCTTAGTCTTTTTTAGGTACTTTAGGATGTTCTTGACCTCTGTCCAGTGATCCACTCCTGGATTACTTTGGTACCTCCCTGCCAAACTTATGGCAAGGCACACATCAGGTCTGGTACACAGCATAGCATACATGATAGAACCTATGGCTGAGGCATAGGGAATGACTTTCATTTTATCTCTATCTTCCGCAATGGTCGGGATTTGAGTCTGACTCAATTTCACACCTTGTAACACAGGCAAGAACCCTTTCTTTGACTAATCCATTTTGAACTTCTTCAAAATTTTGTCATGGTATGTGCTTTATGAAAGTCATATTAAGCGTCTCGATCTATCCCTATAGATCTTGACGCCCAGTATATAAGCAGCTTCACCGAGGTCTTTCATTGAAAAGTTCTTATTCAAGTATCCTTTTATGCTATCCAGAAATTCTATTTCATTTCCAATCAATAATATGTCATCCACATATAATATCAAAAATGTTACAGAGCTCCCACTCACTTTCTTGTAAATACAGGTTTCATCGTAAGTCTGTATAAAACCCTATGCTTTGATCACCTCATCAAAGTGTATATTCCAACTCCGATATGCTTGCGCCAGTCCATAGATGGATCATTGGAGCTTACACAGTTTGTTAGCACCTTTAGGTTCGACAAAACCTTCTGGTTGCATCATATACAACTCTTCTTTAAGAAATCAATTAAGGAATGCAGTTTTGACATCTGAGGGAGTCCTGGATTAGGGGGTATCCGGACAGCCGGACTATATCCTTTGGCCGGACTGTTGGACTATGAAGATACAAGATTGAAGACTTCGTCCCGTGTCCGGATGGGACTCTCCTTGGCGTGGAAG
Organism: Aegilops longissima; assembly: GCA_021605205.1. NCBI lineage: Eukaryota > Viridiplantae > Streptophyta > Magnoliopsida > Poales > Poaceae > Aegilops > Aegilops longissima. Next base: position 396,027,157 of record CM038676.1, read on the forward strand.
GCAAGCTTGGCAATACGGATATGTAGATCTCCTTCTTTGTAACCGACTCTGTGTAACTGTAACATCCCAAAATTCTAAATTTTGGAATGTTATAATAAATAGATAGATTTGATTGATTGTTTGTTTGATCGTGTGAAATTGAGTGAAATTTGAAACTTTTTGAAAGTTAAATGAGAGGGAATAAAAGGACTTTCCCAAACTTTCATTTTGCATTTGTAATCTCCGTGAATTCAAATTCATTTCATCATAAAACACTAGAGAGAAGATGACATGACTTCTTCCATTTAATTAAATGAAAAAGGGTTTTGAAAAGTTTTGAATTTCATTCGGAAATATTTCCAAGTCATAAACTTCATGCAACTCAATGATTTTCAAGAGAGAAGATAAAATGACTTCTTCAAAACATATGAAATATGAGTTGGGAGTTTAAAAGGATCAAATTTGAAGTCCTTTTAGAAATCATTTTCGGTTTGGAGATATTTGATTTTATTCAAATTATTTTTCTTCAAAATAAAATATATGGAAATCGGGTAAAATGATTCCCTACATCGAAAATTGAGAGAAATAAATTTGAATTAAGTTTGGTATTTTAAAATGTATTTTGTTGATTTTATTACAGCAGTAGCACTGTTTGAATTATTTAAATTAGTGTGAATTTTATCTTAATGCTAGAAAATGTTCATCTTGTAGGAAATCTTTTCTGAAAATTTAGGTATAAAATATGCCTAGGTTCTATTTTATTTTTGGTTCGCTTATTTTATTTTCGTTGTTTTAAAAAAAAACTTCTTCCCTCCGCCGAACTAGGCCGACCCAGCTAGTCAGCCAGCCAGCTGCCGCAGCCCAAAGACCATGCCGTCCCTCGAGCTCCAGCGGAGTTCGCCACGGCTCGCCGGGCGCCAGGTCCGCCCGGCCTCCGTGTTCTTCCCCAAGGCCGCCGCCTCCCCGTTATAAATCCTCCTCCCCTCCGCCGCACCGCCGCCCTCCGATCTCGCCGAGCTACACGCCAGACTTGCTGGGATCCACCGCCGCCGGTGAGATCCGCTCGCTGCCGCGCCGCCCTTCGCCATGGACCGCCGACGCCGCCATCCACCTCGCTTTGCCGTCGCCCCCCGCCTCCTCCCCTCCGCCCTCGCCGCCGGCCACCAGAGCCGCCGTTCCGGTCAAGGCCGAGCCGCCCGCTATCGCCGGAGTTCAACCTCGCCGCCGCCGGTTTTCTCTCAAAAACCGCCAAACCACTGCGAACCGGTATAACCGCCGTCCGATCCGGTTTTATTTTAAGTTCGGTTTTTTTAAACCCTAGACTAGATCTGTTTTTTTAGGTTTTATTAAACAGCGAACATCCACTATTTAGATCTTATAAACGAGCATTCGTTATTTAGTCTTTTCGTTTTCTTTTTATTTACGCCAGGGACCTAGTTGTAGTTGTTTTATTTTACAGTTTAGCCCCTCTACTTCAAACACTCACAACTTTTTACTCGTTAGTCCAAATCCAACGAAACCAACACCCACTTTTTTGTTACGATCTCCTCTATCCAGTAATCCAACTCAAACATGTTTTTGAAAGTTTAAAATTTGAATTAGATCAGATTTGAATTTGAACTTCGTTTGATCATAACTTGAGTTTCGTAACTCCGATTTAGTTTGTTCTTTTTGCAAATCGAAGCTCTTGACCTAAAACTTTCTGATAAGGCCAAATTCACATAATTTTGGTATTGTTAGAAATTGTTTTATGTTGCAAGAGTAGTTTGCTTGGTTTTGATGTTTTCCGAATATTTTTCTTCGTTCTTTCCGATCTTTTGAGTGATTGCTTATGTATGATTGCTATTGCTTGCTTACGATAGAATGACCGGAGTGTGACGAGTAGAACTATCAAGAGTTATGAGTGCGAATCATGTTCATCAACATTGCAGGCAAGTTCACACTTTGATCATATCCCTTTTCATACCCAGTTTTTATGCATTAGATCAATCCTCAAACATTGCATGATTAGGATCTAATTAAATTGTGGGTTTTGGGAAGTAGATGAGGTAGTACCTATTACTTGTTTCTTTATAAAACCCTTGGGATTTACTCCTATGTTTGCTTTTTATGCCATGCCTGCTAGTAGACGTGGATTGGGTGATTGTATCCATGACAGATGTGAGATTGTTAATTAATGGTTTATCTAAGGTGGCAACTTAAACACACATCTGGGTGGATTGAGGTACATGGGTATTCCAGGATTGCCTGTTTCTTTTTGGACCGCCACCCAGGCTCAAAGGGATCATGAGATTATTCATGCTAGAAACTTCCGTGTGCAGCCACAAGCTACTATGGGCTCTAGCATAATTGACTAAGTCGTGCGAACTCTTACAGTGGTAGACTAGCAGATGTAGGGGATGTAGGTAGGTTGGTACGGTCTACCCATTCGTAAGGTGCTAGCGCTTCTGAAAGACTATGTCTTGGTCATCCGTTTCTCAAACACCATGTAGTGCAAGAATCTTAACGGAGGAGATCGAGTCTTGTGGGGAAAAGTGCACAAACCTCTGCAGAGTGTATCAAACTAATCATGGTTAGCCGTGTCCCCGGTTATGGACATCTTGAGTATCTCGTACTTGGATTATCATGTGAATCTCATCATGTTACTTTAAATAATTTTGTTGGGTTAATGATGATATTTTAATTGGGATTGAGAATGCTGTCAACCATTCTCAATGTTTAATAACCACCATGATAGTTAAATAAAATGTATTCCTTTGCAGTAGGGAAAAATTGGCTTTTCGCAAAAACATTATAACCATAGAGCTTTTCCACCAGCCAAATATGCATGTAGTGATAGCCTTATTCATCATTATCCTATGGTGTGAATTTGCCAGTACATTCAATGTACTGACCCTTTGTGGCTGCAACGTCTCATGTTGCAGGATCTTACGATGAGTAAGTGATATGTTAGGGTTATGATTTCTACACTCAACTTTGTCATTGGTGTTGATGGGAATCCACAACCTTGTTACTTCCGCTATTTGGATTGCGGTAATAGTATTTATGCTACTTTATACATGTGATTTACCTCTGTTATAAACCCTCGAGTACTGTGTGTGTTAGCATACTGATCCAGGGATGACACTTAAGCACAGAGACTTGATCCATTCGGGTCGGGTCGCTAAAGTAACCCTAGCCCCCTCCGGTGTCTATATAAACCGGAGGGTTTAGTCCATAGGAACAACAACAACAATCATACCATAGGCTAGCTTCTAGGGTTTAGCCACTCCGATCTCGTGGTAGGTCAACTCTTGTAATACTCATATCATCAAGATCAATCAAGTAGGAGTAGGGTTTTACCTCCATCGAGAGGGCCCGAACCTGGGTAAAAACATCGTGTCCCTTGTCTCCTGTTACCATCTGCCTAGACGCACAGTTCGGGACCCCCTACCCGAGATCCGCCGGTTTTGACACCGACATTAGTTCTTTCATTGAGAGTTCCTCCGTGTCGTCATCGTTAGGCCTGATGGCTCCTTCGATCATCGATAGCGATGCAGTCCAGGGTGAGACTTTTCTCCCCAGGCAGATCATTTTATTCGGCGGCTTCGCACTGCGGGCCAACTCGCTTGGCCATCTGGAGCAGATCGAGAGCTATGCCCCTGGCCACCAGGTCAGGTTTGGAAGCTTAAACTACACGACCGACATCCATGGAGACTTGATCTTTGACGGATTCGAGCCCCTGCCGAGTGCGCCGCACAGTCACGATGAGCATGATTTAGCTCTGCCGTCGGACAGTGTTCAGGAGATCGCACCGGCAACCGCTCCGACCCTCAATTCGGAGCCAATTGCGCCATCCTTGGACGGGTGGATAGACCCCGCCACGAAGGCCGCACTCTCAGCGGCGATCGAGCCGAGTATCGACCTTACCCTTCACGAGAGTCGTGACTCCAAACAGCCGGATTCTTCTTCGGCCACGGACTCCGAACCGCCTGTGCCCGTGCCTATCGAATCCGACTGGGCGCCGATTATGGAGTTCACCTCCGCGGATATTTTTCAGCACTCGCCCTTCGGCGGCATACTGAACTCATTAAGGTCTCTCTCCTTGTCAGGAGAACCCTGGCCGAACTATGTCCGGCAGGATTGGGATGCGGATGACGAAGAAATTCGCCACCCACCCACCACCCACTTAATAGCCACTGTCGATAATTTGACCGACATGCTCGACTTCGACTCCGAAGACGTCGATGGTATGGAAGACGATGCAGGAGATTTAACAGAACCATCGCCTACGTGGCACCGGACAGCCACTTCATCATATGATGTATACATGGTGGACACACCCAAAGAAAACGACGACGAGGAATGGAAGGACGCCATGGAAGGATCGCCTCGAGAAGCGATCAAGGCGGCGCGTAAGCGCCGCCCAAATCACGCCAATGTAAACAGCGATCATATAGACCCAGCGATAGAGCAGGTGAGCCAGCGGACGATTTAACACGCCCGGTGAACCACCGTCCACCACGGCAACATGGAGAATCAAACCAAACAACCCATCTCCGGCGAAGATAACAGTCCTGATGATATCACACCGGAGAAACACATGGAACAACAGAATCTCCATCAAAGGCTTGTCGCCACTGTGCGGAGTCTGAAAAGGCAGAAGCGAAAGCTCAAGGCCGCGCAAGACACACTCAGAATCAGATGGAGTAAAGTACTCAAGAACGCGGAAAAGTATGGCGGCAGTCGCCACACAAAGAGCTACCCGAAGCGAAAACTACTGCCTGAATTCGATGATGAGGCCTTAGAGCCCCCGCAATCAAGAAACAAAACAGCCATCCGGTCGGAGAGATGACCTCATAGTCAGCATACAGCGGCAAACGACACCGCACACAAGCCAGTACGCGATCCACGCGAGGACTCGCATCAAAAGGACGGCCCAACCAGATCCAACTACGGGCCAAGAAAGCGCGCCCCAGCACGCAATACAATACAACAAAATTCCGAACACCACGGTACACCCAAATACAGGGGTGCCGCACACCCCCTATGTTTCACCGATGAGGTGCTGGACCATGAGTTTCCAGAGGGATTCAAACCCGTAAACATAGAGGCATACGACGGAACGACAGACCCTGGGGTCTGGATTGAGGACTATATCCTCCATATCCACATGGCTCGAGGAGATGATCTCCGTGCCATCAAGTACTTACCCCTCAAGCTCAAAGGGCCAGCCCGGCACTGGCTTAAAAGCCTTCCCGAAAACACCATTGGAAGTCGGGAAGAGCTCGAGGACGCTTTCCGGGCAAATTTTCAAGGGACCTATGTCCGACCACCGGATGTAGATGATTTAAGTCATATAACTCAACAGCCCGGAGAGTTAGCCCGAAAGCTTTGGAACATGTTTCGTACTAAAAGAACCAAATAGTCGACTATCCGGACGCCGAAGCCTTAGCAGCTTTTAAACACAGTGTTCGAGACGAATGGCTCGCCAGACACCTCGGCCAAGAAAAGCGGAGAACAATGGATGCATTGACAAGCCTCATGACCCTCTTTTGCGCGGGCGAGGACAGTTGGTAAGCCCGGTGCAGCACCAGCAACCCCAGTATGTCCGAAGTCAGGGACGGAAATGGGAAGCCACGACGCAGCAAAAGCAAGCGCCGGAATAAAGAAGATAGCCCGAAGAGCACGGCGGTAAACGCCGGATTCAAAAGCTCTCGGCCAGGTCAGCAAAAGCTGCCCCCCAAAGGCAACCGAGACGAACTGTCCAGCCTAAACAAGATTCTCGACAAACTATGTCGATCCACAAGACCTCGATAAACCTACAAATCATACCCATAGAGAATGTTGGGTCTTCAAGCAGTCCGCAAACTCAACGCCAACACAAGGGGCTGGATACACTATGAAGACGAGGACGAGCCTCGCAAACAAAGCATCGGGGAATGTAAGAAATTCCCACCGTAAGTCAAAACATAAACGTGTTACATGTGACGAAGGGGAGAAACAAAGCGGCGCCCAAGAGACACACGCCCTGTGGTCCGTTATCAGGAGTTCGCCATCAAGGCCCCAACCGATCACCTTCGACCATTGGGATTACTCGACAAGTATCCGGCATGCAGGATGGGCTGCCTTGGTGTTAGACCCAATAATTAACGGATACCACTTTACACGAGTCCTGATGGACGGTGGCAGTAGTTTAAACCTGATATATCAGGACACAGTCCGCAAAATGGGGATGGACCCAACAAAAATTGGCCATAGCAATACTACCTTTAAAGGAGTAACACCAGGCCCAGAAGCCCATTGCACGGGCTCCCTGCTACTAGAGGTTATATTCGGCTCTCCCGATAACTTCCAAAGTGAAAAGTTAACCTTTCACATCGCTCTGTTCCAAAGTGAATATCAAGCACTACTCGGACGCGAAGCTTTCGCCCGCTTTAACAAAATACCGCATTACGCTTCTCTCATGCTTAAGATGCCCGGTCCACGCGGCATCATTACAGTACAAGGAAGTATTGAGCGCTCCTTGCGCGCGGAAGCCCATGCGGCTGCCTTGGCAGCCGCACACTAGACGGCCTCGCCAACTAGAGCATCTGACAGGTCGTTAAGACCACGGACACGGTTAGACGAGTCCGGTGTAGTTATACATAATTGATATAGGTTTGATGGCTATACCCCTACAACAATACAAGGGGCTCAAGCTTGTAAACAAGTGACAATCAGGCTCAATTTAACTCATCTTGAACTGTACATGGTTTATTTAGTATAATCCACCTTTTTGCACGACTAGTTTTCAACTAAGTTCCTCTCTTTTACAGATGACCGTCGTGCTACAACCGTCCTGGATACGGCACAACGGAGACACAGGCGCAGACGTGCAGCAGGGACCCGTTCCAAGGATTCTTTTTAGATTAAGACCCTGCGTAAACCTTTTTAACTGTCTCTTGTTAATACACATCCCCCGGATTCTCAGTACAACGGAGAAGGATGCTGATGTATTGGCATGTGGCCACGTCAGAATATTGCACGTACCCGGACACCAGGGGCTTATTACAAAGGGCACCGTTTAGCCCGGCTCACATCATAAAGACCGAATACCTTAGGGAGTGTTCGGCGTCGCGAGTTTGGCCTTATATGCATCAGCTCCGAATCATGTCTTTGGTCAAATGTTGGGTTTGCCCGGCTCCTATGTTTTGCTGCCTTACGTTCCGCTCTATCGGCTAAGGCGGCACCAGGAGAACTACTGCGATTGTGCCCTGGTTCATCCGGAAGAGCACCTCAGTAGAGAAAGCCGAAAACTGACTGTCATGATATAGCGTGAGACTGGTCAACCACTCGATGACCTAGCGGAATCTTCGGGATTCCTCCGCCTTAACGAAGGGCCATTTCACGTCCAGGCATGTACGCGTCCCGAATTCGGATGAGCGCGGAGCCACCAGGGGTTGTATAGTAGCCCCACTGTCAAACTCCTCTGGCTAAGTGAAAGTGTTAAAGCATTATAGTCCGATTGCCTAGTTCGCTGCGCTATCACCTCCTTAATGGACCAAGACGTTGGATCAAGTGTGAACATGCGTCTTCTGCGAGCACCCCCGCATTATATGCGTGGCGGCTGAAGCCGACGACTGCCATCTTTCAGGTTATATACAAATATACATAAACGGCCGCACAGGAGGTATTATAATTCTTTTAGGCAAAAGTATAAAATAGCCTTTACAATTCAGTCAAACATTCTTTTTCAATGGGAATACATGTCATTAGAACATAATATTCTTCGAGCACTGCGCTTCTATTGAACGAGCGCCCTCAAGAACTTCTCGAAAGTAGTGCTCCGCAGGTACTCGGCTCTCGTCCGAATCTTGGGTTGCAATGGCGGTGGCTTCCATCTCCGCCCAGTATGTCTTCCCACGGGCAAGGGCCATCCGCGCACCCTCTACGCACGCCGACCTCTTCATCGCGTTGATATGCGGCACTGCACCAAGGAACTGCTACACCAAAATAAAATACCTGTTCGGCTTTGGCCTTTCCGGCCACAGATGATCCACAACAGACCTCATGGCGAGTCTGGACAATCTATTCAGCTCGGCCCATTCGGCCAACCGATCAGTCAATGGAGGCGGACGCTCTGGAACGTTAAATTGTGACCAGAACAGCTTTTCCACTTTGCGATTCTTTTGATCTCGGAAGTATTCGGCCGCATCGGTAGCACTCGCCGTTAAGTCCAAATATGCGTCCGCAGAACTCCACAGCCGGTCCAAAGGGGCATACTTCGGATCTCCGAACTTCATCCACAGCATAAAGGACTTCCCAGCCGCGATATCTCCAGCTTGATACATCTCCTCCTTCATCGCTCTCATCGCAGAGCAGGTGTCTTTGGCCGCCATCGTGGCCTTCTCCAGGTCCGCCCTCTTCGCTCGATCTTCCTTTTCAAGAAGCTCGTAACGGTCAGCGGCATTCCTCAATTCCATAGCCATCCTGGCTATTTCTTCCTTGCTTTGGCAGTGAGCAGCCTGTTTGGCTTTCAGCTCCTCGATTGCCTTTAGGGCAGCCGCATCACTTTTCCTGGCTTGATCTTTCGCTCGGGCAAGTTCCGCCCGAAGGTTTTCCACGGTCGCAGCTCCATCTGCATTCACACACATGTTATAGATACTGGCATTATGCCCCTCTTCCCATGTGTCACCGGAGGAATCACATACCTTGTGCCTCGTCAAGCCGCTTGTTGACAAGTACGATGTCAGCATCTGCCACGTCAAGTTGCCGCTTTAACTCGGCAAACTCATCAGTCCGGCTGGCCACCGGACACTTCGCCACCTGCATATTAAGGCAGCAAGATTATTCCTAGGACTATGATCCTCTGTGCGCCGTCGTCTTCGACAGCACCCAGAGTCTCAGGGGCTACTATCTACACAGGGCGCATCTAAAAATACGCGGTACTGTCAAAAATGCACATCATTTCGTGTACCTCAAAACCCGTCAGTAGGCTCGTAAAGGCTTCATGCAACCCGCTTTCGGCGGACGAAATCCTTTCAATTACCGTACCCATCAACGTGCGGTGCTCTTCTGAGATAGCAGCTCGCTCCAGCAGATCCCTCAGTACGTCCGACCGCACAACAGACGGTGCCGGACTCTTTCGGTTGCTCTCTTCAAGAACCGGACACTGAGGACTTCGGGTGGCCATAGGATTGCCCTCTGGCCTTGCCGGATCAGGAGAAACCCTTCGTGACGACACCTCGGGGTCGTCCGCCTCACAAGGCGGTATGGCAGGGGAGGCGTTTCGCTCTCCATCATCTCTGGAAGAAGATCTCCTGAAGACGAACTCTGCTGGGAAGGGCTAAGATCCGAACTGCAAGATGAATGCTTCGGTTATCTTCCTCAGAAGCAAGGCAAGATATTTTTATTAAGGTACCCTTTTACTTACATCTCGGTGGAGGGATGATCCCCTTGAGGGCATAGTGCGGTCGGGGTATCCCCCGGGGCAGGACCCTCTGGCGAAGATTTCTTCCCCCGTTTGGAGACCATTGTCTCCGGGTCCTCGGAGGCGGTCCTCTTTCTTCCCTGGGGAGAGGAAGTTTTGGTTCCTCCTCCCCGGCTAGCCTCCTTGTTCCCCCTTTATCTTCTCATAAAGGCGCTTGATAAGGCACGATCTCCAACATCCTGGTTAACACGGGATCTGGTGAGGTCTCAGGGTGGGGGGCCGGACACCTGATCAACTTTGCCTTCGCTATCCAATCCTGGTCAAATAGCGGCTTTTTTAGGGCGATGTTGTGATAAATAAACAGACAGTGTGTTCGGATGCGGGGCTACTTACTTGGGTATCCAGGCGATTGCAGCCCAGGCCTGCATCCTCAGTGGTGTCCGGACACGTTATTTGTGGTCTGAAGAACAATTTGTACATCTCCTTAGGTGTCATGCCGAGGAAGTGTTGAAGAGCTCGTGGTCCCTCCGGATTGAACTCCCACAGGCGGAGGGGGCGACGTTTGCAGGGCAGGACTCGAAGAATTAACATGACTTGCATCACCGTGACCAGACTGACGTCTCTCTCAAGGAGATCTCGGATACGGCTCTGCAATATGGGCACATCCTTTACTAGCACCCAGTCGAGCCCCTTGTTGACCCATGACGCTAGTCGTGGCGGGGAACCCAAGAGAAAGAAAGGTGGGGTCACCCACTTGGTACCCCTGGGAGCTGTGATATAAAACCACTCTTGTTGCCATAAACTGGACACCTCCTTGAAAGAGCCCTCAGGCCATGGGGCGTCGGCGTTTTTGCTTATTATGACGCCTCCGCACTCTGCGTGCCGCCCCTCGATCATCTTCGACTCCACTTTGAAGTTCTTGAGCCACAGTCCGAAGTGAGGGGTAATACGGAGGAAAGCTTCGCACATGACGATGAACGATGATATATGGAGGATTGAGTCCGGAGCTAAATCATGGAAGTCCAACCCATAATAGAACATAAGCCCCTCCACGAAGGGATCTGGCGTAAAGCCTAGCCCTCGGAGGAAGTGAGAAACGAACACGACGCTCTCACCAGTCTTGGGAGTGGGAATAACCTGCCCTTGAGCAGGCAGCCTATGCGGGATTTCGCCGGTCAGGTACCTGTCCTCCCTTAGCTTTATTACGTCTTCCTCCATGATGGAGGAAGGCCTCCACCGACCTTGGAGGTTGGATCCGGACATAATCGGAGGTCCGAAGCGCCTCAACCTGAGCTTTGGGTGTTGGAAGTCGAGGCAGGAGGTGGATTCGATTGAGATCGAAAGAAAAGAATAGGCCTTGGTCTCTTTATAAAGAGGTTGAATACCAAGTGCCCTCCTCGTGACCGTTTGGGACTTACCTCCAATCGAGGGGTCATACCAACGGGCACGATTGGGTTACCCATGTCCGTATTGATGGGAATCCCGCAATAAGGGGACGCGATCTCTGCTTCGACAAGACGTGCCAAGGAAACCGCCTCGGGAAACACGCTGAGGTTGGTTGTAAAAAATGATTCAAATGGTGACCTGGCTGTGGTGTGATGACGCACTGTGAAATACATCAGCAGATTAGATTTGTGGAAATATTATTCTCTCTACGGTGGTATGTGGAACTTATTTTGCACAGCCGGACACGATCCTCGTGTTCAAAATCTTCTATGAGGTATTCAGAGGAGGAACCCGCCTTGCAATGCCGAAGACAATCTGCGCGCCGGACTGTCGGTGTACTAGAGTAGGGGTACTCTAGTATCCCCAACTCGTGCACGGGCAGTCGCAGCACCCCGCGGCAAGGCTTGCCTAGTGGCCGCCAAGATCCTCCATGGTTCCCTTGGAGCCATTCAAGAACAGAGTACTCAAGGCCCCGGCAAGAGGAGCTTGCCGGGAAGGCCACTCAAGGCACGAAGGAAATAAGGCCCCGGCAAGAGGAGCTTGCCGGGAAGGCTTGGTGAGCGACAAGCTCCCAAGCGCGGCAAGGATTCAGCCGCGGCAAGATACTTGCCGCGACAGGCAACCTCTCTTCAGCTCCGCTCCAGCTCATCCGCCAACGTGTCGCCATGGGGCTTTCCCAGGCACGCGTGTCAATGGGCTGTGCAGCCAGCGGGTAGCGGCGATAAGCGGCGCTGACAAGCTACCATCGTGGCAAACGGAGGCGCACTTGACGATCCTTGTTGCCTCGCTCAGCGACGTGGACGGACATTTATGGCTTTTGTCCCTTGCCGTCGAGTTAGGTATAGATCATTGTACCATTGCATAAAGCGGTGTACCAACCTCTGTTTTTCCTATTTTACCCTTGTCTACTTGCCACCTGTGGTGACCCCTTGTGCCTATAAAAGGAGGCCCAAGGGCAACGTAGGAAGGGTTCGGCTCCGGTCAGTTCATTCGACTCACTCGAGACTACACTCACTCAGGCTAGGTTTTGTAGCCCTCATTGCTCCCTAGCAAGAACACAAAATAATCAGACAAGCAGCAGTAGGAGTATTATCTCTCCGGAGAGCTCCGAAGCTGGGTAAATCTGCTCGTGTGCATCGCCTCGATCTGCTCTTCGTGCACTCTTCGCCCCCCTCCGAACCACAAGGGACCCGGTCCCATAGGTGTCCGTGGGTCACGATCAGCTTCCCCGACATCTTTGGCGCGCTAGGTAGGGGGCGTCGAGGTTGTGTGAACCTGATCCAGCGGTCACACGAGCAACTTCATCATCATCTTCATCAACATGGCACCGAAGAAGAAGTCTTCGGCAGAAACAGAGCCGTCCGCGTCGAACCCACCACCACCGGAGCTGACGGGTGGTGGGGAAGACGCTGGCGGAGGAACGGGCGTCGTCGAGAGAGCCCACGACGCCGCCAGGTCCAAGGACAAGGCAGCGCAAGCTTCGCGTCCGAAAACACACGCGTCCGCCTCAGAGGCGCGGGACCGACAAGCGCCATGATGCTCGCAGCACCATACGCCGTTGGATCAAGGCCAAGCCGAGGATCCCGAGGCCTCGAGACCCAGATGCACGCCAAAGATTTGGTACGAAGCGAGTACGATCGCTGACGGGATGCTGCTCCTCCTAACTTGGTTAGGAGTCCGAGCACATCCTGCTCTCGCCCGCACGCCATTGCCACCCACCACTCCAGCAGAAGCCTTGGCGAGAGCTCAATTGCTTCTAGATTACCCCCCTACGGCCGACAAGGTCGACGAATGGAGGGCTACCATCCAGAGTCTCATCGGCTTTGCCAACGGCGATGTACCGCGGCAACCAAACACGTCGCAGCCGCGGCACGGCGACAAGGCACGAGCCGGCGGCGACGAGACCTGCGGGGGTGCCACCACCATGCACTCCCCTTCCCGAAGGCCAAAATCACCAGCTCCTCGGATCCACCTCGACAGCGACTCCACCGCGTCGTCGGATCCACGAGCTCGCCGTGATCAGCGCCAAGTTCTTAAGGAATGACAAGAAGAAGACGCTCGAACCTGCATCGAGCGCTGAAGAGAAGCGCGGCGTCAATCCGACCAGCGCGCTGGGCCCACTGTCGATATGCATGCGCCGAGGAGCTGGCGACTTGTCAGACTGTGGTAGGTTGCCCTGCGCTCACTCGTGAGCTGCGGCAAGTCCAAAGGGTCCGACAAGAAAAACTTCAAGCCGATGTGTAAGAGAAGTATGATGGCGAACACATCCATCGAGTTCCTCAAGATCTACACCATTGCGTGCAAGCTGCGGGGGACGAGACGACAAGATCCTCGCCAACTACTTCCCACCGGTACTCAAGCCAAACGCCGATCTTGGCTCATGCACTTGCCGGACAGTTCCATATCTTCTTGGGCAGATTTGTGCCATCAGTTTGTCGGCGCCTTCACAGGCGGCCACAAGCCTCATGGCCAAGAGAGTGACCTTCACCTGCTTGCCCAGAAGGAAGGAGAGTCCCTATGCAAGTTCATCCAGAGATTCAGCCGTGTGCATTACAACATCCCAGATGTCCACCCCCGCGGTGGTGATCAGCGTTCCATCGAACGCGCGGAACCGCAGGATGAGGGAGGAGATGGCGATGTGCAAAGTAAAAGACGCCGCCGAGCTCACGCCCGGCCGACAAGTGTGCACATGCCGAGGAAGGGAGGAGGCTCCACGGAGAGAATGTTGAAGCAGGATCGAGAAGGTGAGGAGACCGCCTGCAAGGAAGAGCCGGCGGCGGAATAATGTAAAGAAGAAGAACAAAGAAGTACTAGTTGTCGAAGCAGTCCGCAACGGAGGTGGCGCCGACAAGGCTAAGGCTGGTGGCTCCGCAAGGAGGTTGTTGCTGATACCGCCGCCAAGCTGTGGCGGCCGCCGACAAGGTGACAGCTCCAACAAGCAAGATCTTGCAAGATTCACCGCACTAAGGGCCACGACCTCCAAAGCTGCAAGAAAGTCGAGCAGCTTGTTGAACTGCGAAGGCGAGTATGAGCGGCGGGACAAGGAGAAGGCCCAGAAGGTGCAGGGCAGCTAGCAAGAAGAGACCCGGCCGGGGAAGGCGCCGCGGCAAGGCCAAACAGCGGCAAGGAGACAGACCTCCCGCGGCGCGCGACAAGGACGAAGACGATGATGATGACGAAGATATGGAGGAAGATGAAGCCGACGAGCAAGAGTTTGAAGGCAACAGAGGTTCTGCGTTGACGGAGGTGCATCTCGCATACTTCGCACCGCCAACTCAAGCAAATGGATGCGAGAGGTTAATGCAGCAGAACCATCCGTGGAGTCGCGCAAACCTCGAAGTGGTCCAGACGCCCATCATCTTTGACATTGAGGACCACCCCGATCGCATAACTGCGGTCGGGTGCTTGCCGATGTTGGTCTCACTAACTATCCGCAACCTCAAGGTCACCAAGATGTTGGTTGACGGCGGGGCCGGCCTGAACCTGATCTCCTCTGCAGTGCTCCAGAAGCTTCAAATCCCTGACAGCGAGCTCGAAGAGACTGGGACTTTCCAAGGAATCAACCCAGGAAGGAGCAAGCCCAAAGGGAAAATCACGTTGCCGGTAACTTTTGGCAGCGAGCTCAACTTCAGAACTGAGAGGGTCACATTCGACGTTGCCGATTTCCCATTGCCCTACAATGGCATACTTGGCCGTCCAGCAGTTGCCAAGTTCATGGCCGCCTCTCATTATGCATACAATCTGCTCAAGTTGCCCGGCCCGATAAGTGTCATCTCTGTCCATGGCGACAAGAAGGATGCGGTTATCTGCGCCGACAAGATTTACCGGGATGCAGCAGCCGCGACAGATAGCAAACCACTTGCCGCTGAAGCTCCCGGGGGGAAGAAGAAGACTACCAAGCCCGGCAAGAGCTCTGATGCCCGCTCCGGCAAGCGCACCTCTTCGGAGTGCTGCGCTACCGTCGAGGACGCACCATCGAGCTCCACCGGCAAGTGCAAGAAGATGATGGCAGCTCCACCAAGACCAAGAAGGTGCCCGCCAAGGAGGACGGCACGGTGGTACCTTCACCATCGGTGCCACTCTAGACCCTAAATAGGAAGGCGAGCTCGTTGCTTTCTGCAGCGAATGTCGATGTGTTTGCATGGCAACCATCCGACATCCCCGTGTTCCTGTGAAAGTAATTGAGCACCACCTAGCTGTATGTCCTCACGCGCCTGTCAAGCAAAAAGTCGAAACAGCAAAGTGAGCGCCAAGAGTTCATTGCAGAAGAGATCAAGAAGTTGGAAGCAGCAGGCCTTGTCAGAGGAGTGCTCCATCCCACCTGGTTGGCCAATCCGATAGTTGTACGCAAGGCTAATGGGAAATGGAGACTTTGTATTGACTTCACGGATGTTAATAAAGCTTGTCCCAAAGACCCATTTCCCTTGCCGCGTATCGACCAGATTGTTGACTCCATGGCTGGATGTGATTTGCTTTCATTTCTTGACGCATACTCAGGATATCATCAGATCTTCATGGCAAAAGAGGATGAAGATAAAACCGCATTCATTACACCATGTGGCACATACTGTTTCATACGAATGCCTTTCGGTTTGAAGAATGCTGGTTCAACGTTCGCAAGAGTGGTCCATGACGCTTTTGAGCCCCAAATGCACAGAAATGTAGAAGCTTACATGGATGACATAGTGGTCAAGAGCAAGGACAAAGCAACTCTGGTTCAAGATTTGGATGAGACTTTTGCAAATCTGCGCAAGATCAACCTCAAGGTCAACCCCGAGAAGTGCGTGTTTGGAGTCCCTTCCGGCAAGCTTATCGGGTTCTTTGTGTCTCAGCGGGGAATTGAAGCCAATCCCGACAAGATCAAGGCCATTGAGCAGATTGAAGCATCAAGCGCGCCAAGGATGTACGAAGACTTGCGGTTGCGTGGCTGCTCTCAGCAGGTTTATCTCTAAGTCTGTTGAGCGCCTCGCCATTTATCAAGATTTTGAAAAAGGCAGGCCCAATGAAATGGACTCGGCGGAGGCTGCGCTGCAGACTTGAAGAGGTACTGTCCTCCACTCCAATACTTGTCGCACCTAAGCCACAAGAGAAGTTGCTGCTATATATAGCGGCAACCAATCAAGTGGTTAGTGCTGCGTTAGTAGCGGAAAGGGAGGCGGATGATGAGCCGGCAACCGAGGCAGGTCCGTCCAGCGACAAGCAGGGGGCTTCGCCGTCAAGCTCTGGTCCCGACAAGGACGGATCTGCGCAGCGAGAAGATTCAGAAAAGGATGGTGCAGCGCCCAGTCTACTTTGTCAGTTCCCTCCTGCAGGGGGCTAGATCAAGGTACTCTGGCATGCAGAAACTGCTTTTCGGCCTCCTCATGGCCTCGAGAAAGCTGCGCCATTACTTCCAAGCACATGAGATAACAGTTGTCACTCGCTTTTCGCTGAAGAGGATATTGCAAAACCCAGAAGCAACAGGCAGGATTGTCGAGTGGGCACTGGAACTGTCAAGCTTTGGCCTCAAGTTTGAAAGCACTTCAACTATCCAAAGCAGAGCATTGGCAGAATTCATAGCAGAGTGGACGCCAACACAAGATGAAGAAATTCCGGAGACGAGCATCCCCGTCAAGGAGGCAAATAAGGAGTGGCTGATGTATTTTGATGGTGCCTTCTCGCTGCAAGGCGCCGGTGCCGAAGTGCTGCTTATCGCACCCACCGGAGAGCACCTCAAATACATAGTCCAGATGCACTTTCCCAAGGAGCAAGCAACAAACAATACTGCAGAGTATGAATGCTTGCTTGCCGGTCTCAGGATTGCGGTAGACCTTGGGATCAAGAAGCTCATTGTCAGGGGTGACTCGCAACTTGTCGTCCGCCAAGTAAACAAAGATTATCAGAGTCCGTTGATGGAAGCCTATGTTGATGAAGTGAGAAAGCTAGAAGAACACTTTGAAGGCCTGCAAATGGAACATGTCCCAAGAGCTCAGAATGACATTGCTGATGGCATGTCAAAGTGTGCTGCACTCAAGTTACCTGTGGAACCAGGAATTTTTGTGCTCAAGTTGACTCAACCAACCGTAACACCATCAACTGGGCAGAACAAGAAGAGGAAGTTGGTTTCTGGTGACTACTTTCCGGCAGAGCTCCCTGAAGCCGCCGCCAAGAAGGTCCCTAAAATCAACACAAATATTGCTGAGGAGCAGTCTGCTCCGACAAGCCCTAGGGTTTGTTTCGTTGAAGCAGACGCCCTCGACAAGTTTTGCTCCGGCAAGCTCGCCGGGGATCATCAAGCTCCGGCTGAGCCGCAGGTTCTTGCCGTAGAAGCTGATGTCCCCGCAGCATCAGATGTGCCTTTAGTCCTTGTTGTCGAGCCGCAAGCTCCAACATGGGCACAGCAGATCATCCATTTCCTTCAGACAGGAGAACTTCCCGAAGAGCAAGAAGAAGCGGAAAGAGTAGCCCGGCAGTCAAGTATGTACCAGTTTGTTGACAACATCCTGCATGTAAGAAGACTCAAAAGTGTGAAATTGAAGTGTATTTGCCGGAAGATGGATGAAGCTGTTGGCAGAGATACATGGAGGCATATGTGGTCACCACATTGGCGCGAAGAGCACTTGCCGCAAAGCTTTCCGGCAAGGCTTCTTCCGCGGAAGCCCTCCAGATGCAATCGCACAAGTAACCAAGTGTGAAGCGCAGGCCCATTCTAAGCAGATACACCAGCCAGCTCAAGCTCTCAGACGATCCCTTTATCCTGGCCATTTTCGTGCCTGGGCTCGACATCTCGGCCCCTTCCCCGAGTTGTCGGGGCTTTGAGTACTTGTACGTCGTAATCGACAAGTTCACAAAGTGGCGGAAGTGGAGGCGATGAGGAAGGTGACAGACAACGATCAGATCAAGTTCTTCAGGTCAATTGTTTGCCGTTTTGGGATCCCTAACAGGATCATCACCGACAACGGCACACAGTTCACGAGCCGCACCTTCATGCAGTACGTCCAAGATCTTGGCGCCAAGATCTGCTTTGCTTCTATTGCTCATCCAAGAAGCAACAGTCAAGTAGAGAGGGCAAACGCTGAAGTGCTGCGGGGACTCAAGACCAAAACTTTCGACAGGCTGCACAAGTGCGGAAGAAACTGGATTGAGGAGCTGCCGGTGGTTCTTTGGTCGATCAGGACGACACCAAATCGAGCCACTGGCCAGACACCTTTTGCTCTAGTCTATGGAGCAGAGGCAGTTCTCCCCATGGAACTCGTATACGGATCGCCTCGAGTGCTCGCTTATGATGAGCTTGAGCAAGAGCAGCTGCGACAAGATGACGCGCTGCTCCTTGAGGAGGATCGTCTTTCTTGTCATCACGAGCTGCTCGTTATCGAGCAAGCTTTGCGCCGCTACCATAGCCGCAGTTAACGCCGAAGCTTCGAGGAAGGCGACCTTGTTCTTCGTAGCGCTCAATCCGCCAAGAATTCCAACAAGTTGACTTGAAGTGGGAAGGCCCTTATCGGGTGAAACGAGTCACTAGGCTGGCGCTGTCCGCTTTGAGACCGAAGATGGCGTTCCGTGAGCAACTCTGGAATATAGAGCATCTTCGTAAGTTTTACCCATAGGCGCGGTTGCCGCACTGTTCCGCAACCACCCTTTTGTACAAGTCTTGCCGCTGTTGCATGTAATCCTTTGTACAAAGCCGGGCGCAGACCCCGTGCATCAGTAAAGCTCATGTGTTGCGCACAACTTGTCAATACATGCTTTCATAATCTTATATGCATGTGTTATCTAACATTTTGTGCAGCATCAACACCTGGTAAGCAATAACGAGCCACTAGGCTCCATAACTTTATTTTCTCTTCTTTCTTCTCAAAAGAAAGGAAGGTTCATCCACCCACAAGTTAACCGGGGAGGAGAAGGAGAAGATAATGGTGTGGACCGCCAAGCGTCGCCCGAGGAAGTATGCCTTGCCGGGAAGCAAACGACAGAAAAGCTAAGATGCCAAAGTTTGAGCAATCAGTTTTTAAATTCTCAAGTTATCTTCCTCGAACGATAGTACTCTGTATGGAAAACCTGTGCGCGGAGGAACCAACTCGTAGCTAGTTTGCGCCCTTACTTTGTTTCGAGTCCGCTCAACAACTTAAGTGAGCTGCAACTAGTTGCGACAAGGTTGCTTGTCGGAGGCGGCGTCGCCAACAGGCTGCTGACGTTCCGCACTCAGTGCTCACGGCAAAGATGCCCGCGCCGACAAGTTCCCTAAAAGCGTAGGGTACAAACATACAAAGGAAGAAATCAAGTAGAGGAAATAACATTGCGATCGATTGCCTAAGATAGTGTATATTACAAAATGACTTGTCGCAGATCTAATAAATTGTTCTCCTGAACATGATCTGCAGCGACAAGGGAAAGATAAACTTGGCGGCCTAGTCTATGCGGTCGCCATCGACCCTCTTCACTCCGCTCACCCTGTCCACAATGGGTGCGACAAGGGCCTTGAGCGCTTCAACGTCAGCACTTGGCGGTAGGGACTTGAGGACGTTGGCGAAGCTGACGCCTGGATTGCGGAAGGCCACCTTCATCAAGACCTTCTGAAGAGCCCCAGTACAGATTTGGCGCGACTCGTCGGCCAGCTGCTTTGGGACCTCATCCCGGAGCCGCTGATCATCACATTCTCTTTGAAGGTGGCATGGGCGTTCGTGGTAGTCGCCAACAGCTCTTCGTTGGCCTTGATCTTCTCTAGCAAGCCTACTTCTCGCTCCTTGGCGCCGTCCAGCGTCTCCGTTAGGGTGGACAGCTTCAGCTCAAGATCCGCCTTGACATCCTTGGCGGCGTCGATCTCCTTGATCTTCTCGGCGAGACGGCCCTGCAACTCGCCAAGAGTGTAGGCGTCCTTCTCGCGCTCGTGCTTCAGTGCAGTGACCTCCTCGCCGCTCTTCTGGAGGGTGGCCTCCAGCTGGGTCACCCTTGTCTCTAATTCCTTCTTGGCGGCCTCGGCGGCCGCGGCAGCGTCCTTTGCCTCCTGGAGTGCTCCGCCAATTGATTGCTCGCGCGCGGCAAGATCTTCCTCGTAGCTATCAAGGTTGATCTTCCGCTGCGCCACCACCTTCTTCTTGCAGAGCTTCTCACCGCTAGTTTTTGCTGCTCCTCGACCTCGGCCTTCTCCAAGATGAAGGCCGTGCGCTCTTCGGAGAGTTGCTCCGCGCTCGCTATGTCCCGGAGAGTTTCCTTGTTGGCGCGCCGGAGCTCTTCCGCGCGTTTCTCCATATCAGCTCCTGCTCTCGTGACAAGCGCCTCCCTGGACTCCAATTTGGCTTGGCGGGCGCGGTAGAGCGACAACAGCTTCTTCAGCAGCTGCTCTTCTTCAGACTCGCCACTACTGCTGCTTGGCGCGTCAACCAGTGACAGCCCGGCGGAGGCGAGCAGCTCCTCGTCGAAGGTCTCTCCCTCGACCGGCGCCCTGGAGCTCGACGCCCATGGAAGCTTGATGAAGACACCATCGCCGGCCTTCAGATAGGCGCCGGGCTGGGGCTCTTCGGAGCTCGGTGCTGCATCGGTGGCGGAGGGATCGGCGGTCGGCGTAGCGCCTGGCGCTCCTGCGGTCTCAGGGCCAAGACGATCACCAGATTCTCTCAGCCTCTGCGCCCAAGAGCCTTGGCAACCTCCTGCGCGGCAGACCCATCAAGACCGGCCTCCTCCTCCATGTTGGCGGCGTCGTCATTGTTGCCGCGGCGTCCTCCTCGCCCGGCAACCTCGGTCTCCATCGGCTCTCCGCAGATGGATCGATGATCATAAAAGAAAAGAACAAGTCAAGCAAATGTTCAAAAGAAGAACAGAAGAGAAAAACCCAAGGGAAATTTTCAGTCAAGAAGATTACGCAATGGGATCTCAGAGCGCGGTCTCCACCACGGAGGGTCGTCGGCGCTGCCCCTTGTCTGAGAGGCCTCCCTTGCCGGAGGCGCTCCCTTGGCGGAGAGTTCTCCCTCGCGCGTAGTTGAAGCAGCATGTAACTTCGGGGTGACTTCCGGGGCCTCCCGATGAGGCTGCTCTGCTCTGCACAATTCAACAAGTCGATATCAAGCATAGAAGAAACACCCATGCATGCCCTACTGGTAACAAGTGGATCAAATACTTACCCTGGGGGCTGTGCTGGGGGCTGCTCAGAGGAAAGGTTGCCGGGTCCGGCAAGGAAGTCTCAGGCGCTCCTCCTGTTGCCACGGGGGGATCGTCTTCGATGACCACCATCGGCGTCTTGGCTCTCTTCGATGCCCTCTGAGCCACCGTCCTGAAGAAGGAAAAAGGTTCAGAATGAAGCAAGTTAGATACAAGACGAAGCAGCATATTGAAGAATTACAAGTAGCAGCGACAAGAACTTACTCTTCCTCTTCTTCCTCGGAGCTGAGAGCGGAGAAGTCAAATTCCGCTCCGGTGCGACAAGCTGGAGGAGTAGGCTCCCTCGGACGCTTGGCGGGTGCGGGGTCGTGGCTCGAAGGCCCGCTCCCGTTCTTTGTGGCGGCAGGAGGCGCCCGCTGCAGCAAGTGCTTGCGGCGGTGGAGCGCGTCGGGCGGTGAGGCGGTTGTTGGGCGTCTGCTGCCCCGCCACTTCTCCGGTCTTGCGGAGGCGTCTTCTTGGCGGGGCTGCGGGCTCCTCCCGCGGCAAGCTACTTGACGGCGGAGGGGGCGCCCGGCAGGCTCGTTCGGTCAGCGTCGGGCTCGGCCTGCTCCTCCTCACCGACGAACTCTTCTCGATCGGCAAGGCTTGCCGCCTCGGCTGCCTCTGCCTCCTCGACGGAGAATCCAAACGCGCCGGCGGCGGCAGCTTCTGCCGCCTCCTCCAACCTTGTGGCGATGCGCGCCATCTCCTACTCGGTGGTGTCGCGGGTGAGCCGCTTCTGCTCGTCGGCACGGATCGGCACTTCCGCCAAGTTGTCGAAGAACTGCTGCACGACGTCGTCGGCGGGCTCCTGCCAAGTTGGAACGATTCCATGGGAATCGCACAACGGCATCATCGCGCGGATGCGGTCAAGCGACGAGTTGTTGCACAAGGCACGACTCCCTCGGCAACATGAACCACTCGGGTGATCAGATCAGTTTGAACAGCTCCGCAGCTCCTTCTGTCAGCGGGGATCGAAGAGGCCGCTCCTTCCATGGCGCAGCGAGCCACTGCGCCTCGCCGATTTCACGCCTTTCCCTTGTCGGCTTCCGGAGCCATGGGGAGGTGGTGGAGGAGGTCGACGGCGTTAGTGGCGCCCGGTGGCAATGGGGGTGGGCGTCGCTCTCTTTGGGCTCGAGAAGAAGGGGAGGTGCGGCGGTGGTTTTTGATGTGACAACAATGGCAAGTGGACGTCCTGCCCCTGTTTCCCCTGCTTATAAGGGGGGAGAGGGGGGCGGGCGTTCCGATTTTCCCATTAAAGAAAGCCCCCACGATCTCTCCCACGACGCCACGTCAGGTACGTGCCGTTCGTGGGAGACGTGGTGGGTCCGAGGCGAATAACTGCGCAATCTAGGCCGCGCGTGCCCGTGCACTGTATTGGGCCTGGCCCAACAGAGCTCTGCGCCGTGTGTGGCCCAGGCCCGGGGGCTCCTGTCGGTGTACTAAAGTAGGGGTACTCTAGTATCCCCAACTCGTGCACGGGCAGTCGCAGCACCCCGTGGCAAGGCTTGCCTAGTGGCCGCCAAGATCCTCCATGGTTCCCTTGGAGCCATTCAAGAACAGAGTACTCAAGGCCCCGACAAGAGGAGCTTGCCGGGAAGGCCACTCAAGGCACGAAGGAAATAAGGCTCCGGCAAGAGGAGCTTGCCGGGAAGGCTTGGTGAGCGACAAGCTCCCAAGCGCGGCAAGGATTCAGCCACGGCAAGATACTTGCCGCGGCAGGAAACCTCTCTTCATCTCCGCTCCAGCTCATCCGCCAACGTGTCGCCATGGGGCTTTCCCCTGCAGCGTGTCAATGGCTGCAGCCAGCCGGGAGCGGCGATAAGCGGCGACAAGCTACCATCGTGGCAAGCGGAGGCACACTTGACGGTCCTGTTGCCTTTGTTCAGCGACAGGACGGACATTTATGGCTTTTGTCCCTTGCCGTCGAGTTAGGTATAGATCATCTGTACCTTTGTACAAAGCGGTGTACCAACCTCTGTTTTTCCTATTTTACCCTTGTCTACTTGCCACCTGTGGTGACCCCTTGTGCCTATAAAAGGAGGCCCAAGGGCAACATAGAAAGGGTTCGGCTCCGGTCAGTTCATTCGACTCACTCGAGACTACACTCACTCAGGCTAGGTTTTGTAGCCCTCATTGCTCCCTAGCAAGAACACAAAATAATCAGACAAGCAGCAGTAGGAGTATTATCTCTCCGGAGAGCTCCGAAGCTGGGTAAATCTGCTCGTGTGCATCGCCTCGATCTGCTCTTCGTGCACTCTCCGCCCCCCTCCGAACCACAAGGGACCCGGTCCCATAGGTGTCCGTGGGTCACGATCAGCTTCCCCGACACGGACTCATCGTCATTGAAGCCTAGTTCAGGGGCTACTGAGGGAGTCCTGGATTAGGGGGTATCCGGACAGACGGACTATATCCTGTGGCCGGACTGTTGGACTATGAAGATACAAGATTTAAGACTTCGTCCCGTGTCCGGATGGGACTCCCCTTGGCGTGGAAGGCAAGCTTGGCAATCCGGATATGTAGATCTCCTTCCTTGTAACCGACTCTGTGTAACCCTAGCCCCCTCTGGTGTCTATATAAACCTGAGGGTTTAGTCCGTAGGAACAACAACAACAATCATACCATAGGCTAGCTTCTAGGGTTTAGCCTCTCCGGTCTCATGGTAGATCAACTCTTGTAATACTCATATCATCAAGATCAATCAAGCAGGAGTAGGGTTTTACCTCCATCGAGAGGGCTCGAACCTGGGTATAAACGTCGTGTCCCTTGTCTCCTATTACCATCCGCCTAGACACACAGTTCGGGACCCCCTACCCGAGATCCGCCGGTTTTGACACCGACAACATCCATTTGCCAGATTTCATAATTATAAAATGCGTAAATTGCTAACATGATTCAGACTGACTTAAGCCTCACTACGGGTGAGAAAGTCTCATCTTGTCAATCCCTTGAACTTGTCGAAAACCTTTTGCGACAAGTCGAGCTTTGTAGATAATGACATTACCATAAGCGTTTGTCTTGTTCTTGAAGATCCATTTATTCTCAATGGCTTGCCGACCATCGGGCAAGTCCACCAAAGTCCATACTTTGTTCTCATACATGGATCCTATCTCAGATTTCATGGTCTCGAGCCATTTTGTCAGAATCGGGGCTCATCATAGCTTCTTCATAGTTCGTAGGTTCTCCTTGGTCTAATAACATGACTTCCAAGATAGGATTACCGTACCATTCTGGTGCGGAACGTGCTCTGGTCGACCTACGTGGTCCGTTAGTAACTTGATCCCAAGTTTCATGATCACCATCATTAGCTTCCTCTCTAGTTGGTGTAGGCATAACGGGAACGGTTTTCTCCGATGTGCTACTTTCCAATTCGAGAGAAGGTACAATTACATCATCAATTTCTAATTTCCTCCCACTCACTTCTTTCGAGAGAAACTCCTTCTCTAGAAAGGACCCATTCTTTGGCAACAAATATCGTGCCTTAGGATCTGTGGTAGAAGGTGTACCCAATAGTTTCCTTAGGGTATCCGATGAAGATGCACTTCTTCGATTTGGGTTTGAGCTTATCAGCCTGAAGCCTTTGGACATAAGTGTTGCATCCCCAAACTTTAAGAAACGACAGCTTAGGTTTCTTGCCAAACCATAGTTCATACGGCGTCGTCTCAATGGATTTAGACGGTGCCCTATTTAACGTGAATGTTGTTCTCTCTAATGCATAACCCCAAAACAATAGTGGTAAATTGGTAAGAGACATCATAGAACGCACCATATCTAATAAAGTACGGTTACGACGTTCGGACACACCATTACGCTGTGGTGTTCCAGGTGGCGTGAGTTGTGAAATAATTCCACACTGTTTTAAATTAAGGCCAAACTCGTAACTCCAATATTCGCCTCTGCGATCAGTTTGTATAAACTTTATTTTCTTGTTGCGATGATTCTCTACTTCACTCTGAAATTCCTTGAACTTTTCAAATGTTTCAGACTTTTGTTTCATCAAGAAGATATATCCATACCTATTAAAATCATCTATGAAGGTCAGAAAATAATGATACCCGTCGCATGCCTCAACACTCATTCGACCGCATACATCAGTATGTATTATTTCAGATAAGTCATTAGCTTGCTCCATTGTTCCGGAGAACAGAGTTATAGTCATCTTGCCCATGAGGCATGGTTCGCAAGTATCAAATGATTTATAATCAAGTGATTCCCAAAGTCCATCCGCATGGAGTTTCTTCATGCGCTTTACACCAATATGACCTAAATGGCAGTGTCACAAGTATGTTGCACTATCATCTTCATGCGCTTTACACCAATATGACCTAAATGGCAGTGTCACAAGTATGTTGCACTATCATTATCAACTTTGCATATTTTGGCATCAATATTACGAATATGTGTAGCACTACGACCGAGACTCAACAAGAATAGACCATTCATCAAGGGTGCATGACCATAAAAGATATTACTCATATAAATAGAACAACCATTATTCTCTGATTTAAATGAATAACTGTTTCGCAATAAACAAGATCCAGATATAATGTTCATGCTCAACGCTGGCACCAAATAGCAATTATTGATGTCTAAATCTAATCCCGAAGGTAGATGTAGAGGTAGCGTGCTGATACGTCTCCAACGTATCTATAATTTATGAAGTATACATGCCATGTTTACAACAATTTTATATGGTTTTGGTATGATTTGATTAGAACTAACCCGGACTCACACTGTTTTCAGCAGAACTACCGTGGTGTCGTTTTTTGTGCAAAAATAAAGTTCTCTGAATGGGCAAAAGTAAAGTTCTCTGAATGGGCAAAAATAAAGTTCTCTGAATGGACCAAAAGAGACCCGCGAAGCACAAGAGCTGGGCTAGGAAGTGGACGAGGAGGCCATAAGCCCTCTAGGCGCGCCCTACCCCCCATGGAGGGTGCTTCAAGCTTGTGGGTACCTCGGACACCCCCTTGACGTGAGACTGACGCCAAAAATTCTTATAAACACCCAAACCACCGAAAAGAACCCTACATTAGAAGTTCCACCGCCGCAAGCCTCTGTAGCCATGAAAAATCAATCTAGGCCCTCTCCGGCACCCTGCCGGAGGGGGCCATCATCATCGGAGGCCACAGAGGAGGAAGCCAGAGGGGGCCATCATCACCATGGAGGCCAAGGACCAGAGGGGGAACCTCTCCTGATCTAGGGGAGAGGCCATGGAGGAGGAAGCAAAAGGGGGAGACTCTCTCCCCCTCTCTCTCGGTGGCACCGGAGTGCAGCCGGGGGAACAACCGTGATACGTCTCCAACGTATCTATAATTTATGAAGTATTCATGCTATTATCATCTTGGATGTTTATGGGCTTTATTATCCACTTTTATATTATTTTTGGGACTAACCTATTGACCCAGAGCCCAGTGCCAGTTCCTGTTTTTTACCTTGTTTCAGTGTTTTGAAGAAAAGGAATATCAAATGGAGTCGAAACGGAATGAAATCAACTGGAGAAGTTATTTTTGGAAGGAAAGCTACCGGAAAAACTTGGAGTGCACGTCAGGAAAGCTCCGAGGAAGCCACGAGGTAGGGGGGCGCGCCCTCCCCCATAGGCGCGCCCTCCACCCTCATGGGCCCCTCGTGGCTCCCCTGACGTACTTCTTCCTCCTATATATACCCATATACCCTAAAACGATCGGAGAACAGAATAGACCGGGAGTTCCGTCGCTGCAAGCCTCTGTAGCCACCAAAAACCAATCGGGACCCTGTTCCGCCACCCTGCCGGAGGGGGGAACCCTCACCTGTGGCCATCTTCATCATCCCGGCGCTCTCCATGACGAGGAGGGAGTAGTTCACCCTCGGGGCTGAGGGTATGTACCAGTAGCTATGTGTTTGATCTCTCTCTCTCTCTCTCTCTCTCTCTCTCTCTCTCTCTCTCTCTCTCTCTCTCTCTCTCTCTCTCTCTCGTGTTCTTGATTTGGCATGATCTTGATGTATCGCGAGCTTTGCTATTATAGTTTGATCTTATGTTGCTTCTCCCCCTCTACTCTCTTGTAATGGATTGAGTTTTCCCTTTGAAGTAATCTTATTGGATTGAGTCTTTAATGATTTGAGAACACTTGATGTATGTCTTGCCGTGCGTATCTCTGGTGACAATGGGATATCACGTGATTCACTTGATGTATGTTTTAGTGATCAACTTGCGCGTTCCGCCCATGAACTTATGCATAGGGGTTAGCACACGTTTTCGTCTTGATTCTCTGGTAGAAACTTTGGGGCACTCTTTGAGGTTCTATGTGTTGGTTGAATAGATGAATCTGAGATTGTGAGATGCATATCGTATAATCATACCCCACGGATACTTGAGGTGACATTAGGGTTTTGGTTGATTTGTGTCTTAAGGTGTTATTCTAGTACGAACTCTAGGGCTGTTTGTGACACTTATAGGAATAGCCCATCGGATTGATTGGAAAGAATAACTTTGAGGTGGTTTCGTACCCTACCATAATCTCTATGTTTGTTCTCTGCTATTAGTGACTTTGGAGTGACTCTTTGTTGCATGTTGAGGGATAGTTATATGATCCAATTATGTTATTATTGTTGAGAGAACTTGCACTAGTGAAAGTATGAACCCTAGGCCTTGTTTCCTAGCATTGCAATACCATTTACGCTCACTTTTATCATTAGTTACCTTGCTGTTTTTATATTTTCAGATTACAAAAACCTATATCTACCATCCATATTTCACTTGTGTCACCATCTCTTCGCCGAACTAGTGCACCTATACAATTTTCCATTGTATTGGGTGTGTTGGGGACACAAGAGACTCTTTGTTATTTGGTTGCAGGGTTGCTTGAGAGAGACCATCTTCAACCTACGCCTCCCACGGATTGATAAACCTTAGGTCATCCACTTGAGGGAAATTTGCTACGGTCCTACAAACGTCCGCACTTGGGGGCCCAACAACGTCTACAAGAAGAAGGTTGCGTAGTAGACATCAAGCTCTTTTCTAGCGCCGTTGCCGGGGAGGCTAGGTAAGCGGCACTCACACCCCGTCAACTAAGCTCTTTTCTGGCGCCGTTGCAGGGGAGGTGAGTGCTTGAAGGTATATCTTTAGATCTTGCAATCGAATCTTTTTGTTTTTTGTTTTATCACTAGTTTATTTTATAAAAGAAAACTACCAAAAAAATTAAATTGAGTTTGTCTCATACACTTCATCTTTTTAATATATTTCATGAGTATGATGGAAAGGAAAATTGTGCCAAAGTGTTAGAAGAAGAATGCATTAAAATGTTTGGCACTAAATCTTTGAATGATGAGCATGGTTGCAATGTTGTTAGTATGAACTCCTTGAATATCCATGGTACTAATGATGATTGCACTAGCTATGATGAAAATGTCTTCTATAAACATGTCAATTTTTGTGGAGTGCATTGGGTTTGCAAGTATACACCAAATAGGGAAGATAGATATTGCAAGAGGCATAAGTATTTAGAAACTAAATTGTTGCAAGAAAGTCCTGATGATTGCGCTGAAAGATTCAATATTTATCGCACCCCTTGTGAACTTTGCAATGAACATGGTCATTTAAAGCTCTAATGCTATTTGTTTCATGATCAAGTCGTGTCCAAATATTGTGATAATTTTATTACCCTTGAGCATCATAAAGAGCTTAGCCTTCTTTTGGGGTACGAAGAAATGAAATGTATAACTGAGAGTATTCCAAAATTTAATATTGATAGATATCTTGATTTTGATCTAGAGAAGATTTATATGTATTATGCGGTGAATTGCATTGAAAATCCTTATATTGCCAATTACATAAAGAAAAGAAAACAAATAGAAGATGAAGAGAATACTAACGAGAGGGAAGAGACTTCCCAATATCCTCCTATTATTTCTTATGATGAATCAGGTAACGAGGAGGAGCCTTCTATTCAACCGATCTCATCAATAAGGAGCTCTAAAAAGAGGATTGAATCCACACATTATGTGGTGAAGAAGAAGAAAAGAAAAAGGAAGAGAGGTAAAAAGGTATCTCTCCCAAATAATGTTCCTCCTATTTTTGATGTGCCTCATGAAAATGAATCAAAAATAATTGTGGAAG
Source organism: Aegilops longissima (assembly GCA_021605205.1). Lineage (NCBI taxonomy): Eukaryota > Viridiplantae > Streptophyta > Magnoliopsida > Poales > Poaceae > Aegilops > Aegilops longissima. Next base: position 396,056,178 of record CM038676.1, read on the forward strand.
ATGATGCATTTGATGATGATCTCGTTATGCCTATTGCTTGTTGTGATGATTATGATTGGGAAGATAATGATACTTCTTATGATCTTGAAAATCTTTTTGGCATTTGCTTGGAAGAATATGATAATTGCTATACTATTGGTGTTATCCATACTATTAATAATGAGAGTGATTATGCTTATGATATGAAAAGGCCCAAGCTTGGGGATGCTATGTTTGAAGAATATGATGTTTTTGAGAATATATTTGTTGCAATTAATGTTTGTCCCAAGCTTGGGGATGCTACGTTTAATGAAGATGATATTTTCAGCTTCCCAAGTTTTGATATGCAAAGTTGTTATGATGATAGCATGCCTTCTACCTATGATGATTATATTTATGAAAGTGGATTTGGAGAGGTCATGACTTTATTTAGTGATGTATCCACTATTTCGGAAGAGGTTTCAATCGATTATGACGAGAACAAAGTTGCTACTTACGATGATTATTGTGATGAAACTTTTGCTATAAAAAGTAGTGATGATTATATTTATAAAACTTGTCATGATTATGATTACCCTTTTTCTGAACATTACTCTTTTAATGTGGAAACAATTTATAGTATTCGAGTCTCTTATGATACTCCCACTATTCCGAATGAGAAGAATTTTGCATGTGTGGAGATTAGTAAATTTTCTATGCTTGTAGATCATGAAAAGAATGTTTTAGGTGCTGGTTATATTGTTTAATTCATTCATGATGCTACTGAAAATTATTATGAGGGATGAATATATGCTTCTACATATTGCAATAATATCAAGTTTCCTCTCTATGTGCTTAAAGTTTTGAAGTTATGCTTGTTTTACCTTCCTATGCAAGTTGATTCTTGTTCCCATAAGTTGTTTTCTCACAAAATCCCTATGAATAGGAAGTGGGTTAGACTTAAATTTGTTATTCATATTCTTCATGATGCTCTCTTTATGTTTCAATTCTTATCTTTTATGTGAGCATCATTGAAATCATCATGCCTAGCTAGGGGCGTTAAACGTTAGCGCTTGTTGGGAGGCAACCCAACTTTATTTTTGTTCCTTGATTTTTGGTTCTGTTTAGTAATAAATAAACCATCTAGCTTCTTTTTAGATGTGGTTTTCTGTTTTAGTTAGTGTTTGTGCCAAGTAGAACCTTTGGGAAGACTTGGTGTGAAGTCTTTATGATCATGCTGTAAAAAAACAGAAAGTTTAGCGCTCACGAGATTAGCTTCAACTTTTTACTGGAGAGTGATATTTAGTTGATTCTTGTTGCAGATGATTACTAGACAAATTCCTCAGGCCCACCAATTGATTTTAGAATTTTTGGAGTTCCATAAGTTTGCGTTAGTTACAGATTACTACAGACTGTTCTATTTTTGACAGATTCTGTTTTTCGTGTGTTGTTTGCTTATTTTGATGAATCTATGGCTAGTAAAATAGTTTATAAACCATAGAGAAGTTGGAATACAGTAGGTTTAACACTAAAATAAATAAATAATGAGATCATTACAGTACCTTGAAGTGGTGTTTTGTTTTCTTTCGCTAACGGAGCTTACGAGTTTTCTGTTAAGTTTTGTGTTGTGAAGTTTTCAAGTTTTGGGTAAAGATTCGATGGACTACGGAATAAGGAGTGGCAAGAGCTTAAGATTGGGGATTCCCAAGGCACCCCAAGGTAATATTAAAGGAAAACCAAGAGCCTAAGCTTGGGAATGCCCCGGAAGGCATCCCGTCTTTCGTCTTCGTTCATCGGTAACTTTACTTGGAGCTATATTTTTATTCACCACATGATATGTGTTTTGCTTGGAGCGTCATTTTATTTTCTTTAGCTTTGCGTGATGTTTGAATAAAATACCAAGATCTGAAAGTCTTAAATGTTAGAGAGTCTTCACATAGCTACATAATTATTTAACTACTCATTGATCTTCACTTATATATTTTTGGAGTAGTTTGTCATTTACTTGTGTGCTTCACTTATATCCTATGAGTAAATGGTTGAATGATTTGAATGTCATAAATCTGAAATTATACATGTTTCATATGCTTATCCTATGGGGAGTAATGACCTCACATATAAGAAGTAGAGGTGGTAAATTTATTGAAGGTTAGCAAACATTGTATTGGTCACTTAAACAATTCATGAAAGAATATTGAACGAAGGGAAGTTTCACATATAAATACACTATCATGGACATCTTTCGTAATTGAGAGCACTCATTAAAATATGACATGATAAAAGGTTGATGTTGGACAAGGAAGACAACGTAATGGGTTATGTTTTCTTATATCCGAAATAAAGTATATTGTCATGGATTGCCTAACACGTTGAGCTTGCCTTTCCCCCTCATGCTAGCAAAATTCCTTGCACCAAGTAGAGATACTACTTGTCCATCCAAACTCCTTGAACCAAGTTTCTTCCATGAGTGTCCACCATATCTACCTATATGCGGTATTTACCTGCCGTTCCAAGTAAATTTGCACGTGCCAAACTGTAAACCTTCAAATAATAATCTGTGTTGTATGCCCGAATCGCTCATGTAGCGACTACGGGTTAGCAGTATCTTCCATGCTAGGTGGGTTATTCTCACGATGAGTGGACTCCGCTCATAATTCACGAGAAAATGGCTGGTAATTGGGATGCCCAGTCCCATGATCAAAAGATCAAAATCAAATAAAAAATAATTGCAAACAAAACTCCCCCAGGTTTGATGTTAGTTGGAGGCACCCGTTGTTTCGGGCAAGCCATGGATTGATAATTGTTGGTGGAGGGGGAGTAAAAATCTTTACCTTTCTGTTTGGGAACCGCCTATAATGTATGTAGTATGGAAGATATTGGGAGCTTTTGGTCATTATGTTGACAATAAAAGCATACCTCTCAAAATTATTTTCATCTCTGTTTTTGCTTCGAGCTCTGGCACCTCTGCAAATCCCTGCTTCCCTCTGCGAAGGGCCTATCTTTTACTTTTATGCAAGTGTCATGGTGATCTTCACGTTTCCCTTTTCATTTTATCCTTTGGCAAGCACCTCGTGTTGGAAAGATTCGATATATATATATATATATATATATATATATATATATATATATATATATATATATATATATATATCCAATTGGATGTAAGGCATCATGAACTATTATTGTTCACATTACCCTTGAGGTAAAAGGTTGGGAGGCGAATCTATAAGCCCCTATCTTTCTCTGTGTCTGATTAAAACTTTGAACCGATAAATATCACGTGAGTGTTAGCAATTGTGAAAGACTAAATGATAGTTGAGTATGTGGAGTTTGCTAAATTAAAGCTCTGACATAGACTCTTCCTGAAAATAGGATGAATTGTAATTGTTTGATGACTAATAACACAGTTTGTTAGTTTTCAAGAAAGTTTATGATCTATACTTTAACATGTGAATAGCTTGTTACTTGTTCATGAAAAGTTTTATGAGTTGAGGTACTGTTATGACATATAATGATGCTAGAAAAGGTGATTGAAATTATCATTGATCAAACTTATGCACCTGCTAGCATTCACACTTCATAAATTATTTCTTTTATCATTTATCTACTCGAGGACGAGCAGGAATTAAGCTTAGGGATGCTGATACGTCTCCAACGTATCTATAATTTATGAAGTATTCATGCTATTATATTATCCATCTAGGATGTTTATGGGCTTTATTATCCACTTTTATATTATTTTTGGGACTAACTTATTGACCCAGAGGCCAGTGCCAGTTCCTATTTTTTTACCTTGTTTCAGTGTTTCAAAGAAAAGGAATATCAAACGGAGTCGAAACGGAATGAAATCATCTAGAGAAGTTATTTTTGGAAGGAAAGCTACCGGAAAAACTTGGAGTGCACGTCAGGAAAGCTTCGAGGAAGCCACGAGGTAGGGGCGCGTCCCCCCCCCAGGCGCGCCCTCCACCCTCGTGGGCCCCTCGTGATCCCCTGACGTACTTTCTCCTATATATACCTATATACCCTAAAACGATTGGAGAACAGAATAGATCGGGAGTTCCGCCGCAAGCCTCTATAGCCACCAAAACCAATCGGGACCTGTTAAGCACCTGCCGGGGGGAACCCTCACCTGTGGCCATCTTCATCATCCCGGCGCTCTCCATGACGAGGAGGGAGTAGTTCACCCTCGGGGCTGAGGGTATGTACCTGTAGCTATGTGTTTGATCTCTCTCTCTCTCTCTCTCTCTCTCTCTCTCTCGTGTTCTTGATTTGGCACGATCTTGATGTATCGCGAGCTTTGCTATTATAGTTTGATCTTATGTTGCTTCTCCCCCTCTACTCTCTTGTAATGGATTGAGTTTTCCCTTTGAAGTAATCTTATTGGATTGAGTCTTTAATGATTTGAGAACACTTGATGTATGTCTTGCCGTGCGTATCTGTGGTGACAATGGGATATCACGTGATTCACTTGATGTATGTTTTAGTGATCAACTTGCGGGTTCCTCCCATGAACTTATGCATAGGGGTTGGCACACGTTTTCGTATTGATTCTCTGGTAGAAACTTTGGGGCACTCTTTGAGATTCTATGTGTTGGTTGAATAGATGAATCTGAGATTGTGTGATGCATATCGTATAATCATACCCACGGATACTTGAGGTGACATTAGGGTTTTGGTTGATTTGTGTCTTAAGGTGTTATTCTAGTACGAACTCTAGGGCTGTTTGTGACACTTATAGGAATAGCCCATCGGATTGATTGGAAAGAATAACTTTGAGGTGGTTTCGTACCCTACCACAATCTCTTTGTTTGTTCTCCGCTATTAGTGACTTTGGAGTGACTCTTTGTTGCATGTTGAGGGATAGTTATATGATCCAATTATGTTATTATTGTTGAGAGAACTTGCACTAGTGAAAGTATGAACCCTAGGCCTTGTTTCCTAGCATTGCAATACCATTTACACTCACTTTTATCATTAGTTACCTTGCTGTTTATATATTTTCAGATTACAAAAACCTATATCTACCATCCATATTGCACTTGTATCACCATCTCTTCACCGAACTAGTGTACCTATACAATTTACCATTGTATTGGGTGTGTTGGGGACACAAGAGACTCTTTGTTATTTGGTTGCAGGGTTGCTTGAGAGAGACCATCTTCATCCTACGCCTCCCATGGATTGATAAACCTTAGGTCATCCACTTGAGGGAAATTTGCTACTGTCCTACAAACCTCTGCACTTGGAGGCCCAACAACGTCTACAAGAAGAAGGTTGCGTAGTAGACATCACACCGCCGCGGTGATCGTCTTCATCAACATCACCATCTTTATCACCTTCCTCGTCTCTTTGAAGCAGTCCACTCTCTCGCACCCCGCTGTAATCCCCTACTTGAACATGGTGCTTTATGCCGCATATTTATGATCCAATGATGTGTTGCCATCCTATGATGTTTTGAGTAGATTTCTTTTGTCCTTTCGGTTGATTGATGATCTAGATTGGTTTGAGTTGTATGTTTACTTTGGTGATGTCCTATGCCGCCCTCCGTGCGGCGCACATATGAGGGATTCCCGTTGTAGAGTTTGCAATATGTTCACGATTCGCTTATAGTGGGTTGCTAGAGTGATAGAAGCTTAAACCCGAGTAAGGGGGTTGTTTGCATATGGGAGTAAAAGGACTTGATACTTTAATGTAATGACGGGTTTTACCTTAATGATATTTAGTAGTTGCGGATGCTTGCTAGCGTTCCAATCATAAGTGCATATGATCCAAGTAGAGAAAGTATGTTAGCTTATGCCTCTCCCTCATATAAAATTGCAATAATGATTATCGATCTTGTTAACAATTGCCTAGGATAATTCTGCACACCGTTCCATCATTATTCCACACTCACTATTTGTAATATATTAGAATATATTCTAGCTTTATGTTAACAACAACTGTTTTTATATTTTAGCTCTGCGATATCATGCAAATCTATTCTCTTTATACCCACAATGTAGTTTTATTTCTCGTTTCTAGATGAAAGCAAACGTTTGGTGTGCGTAGAATCGTATCAGTGGCAGATAGGACTTGAGAGAATATTGATCTTACCTTTAGCTCCTTGTGGGTTCGACACTCCATACTTATCACTTCCACCTTTGGAAATTGCTACGATGCTTCCTTGCACTTGGGGATTATCAAGCTCTTTTTTGGCGCCGTTGCCGGGTAGAAATAGCGTAAGGTTGATATTCTCATGTGTGCTTATTTTCTTTCTTTGCTAAGTAGATTTTGTTTTCCCTTTTGTTTTTGTTTTCTTTAGTTGTCGGTGAAACAAACAAAAAATTAAAAGAATGCAAAATACAAAAAAATTCTACTTGCCTCTTATGCCTAAAAACTTTTTCAAAAAGAGAAGTGATTGGAAGGCTATGCATTCAACAAGTGAGGGTCGACCTTGAACACTTGTGTTCATGCTCATGGAAGCAATGTAGAATTTTTCATGGAAATTTCTCAAAAATAATTATCCCCTTGTATATATCCATTGTATTATGAAAATAATGTGCCAAGATTTGGTTTTAGGATGATTAGATTTCTTGTTTGCTATGTGCGGTGCAAAAACAGAAACTTTGGCTGTAGTGCATGAATTTACATTTTCACTAGAACTTCAAAAGTTTCTGAAATTTTTACACAGTACTGCTATGTAATTTTTTTTTCCTATTTTGTCAGAATTTTTGGAGTTATGGAAGTATACGAAATTTCCAGACTACTACAGACTGTCCTATTTTTGACAGATTCTGTTTTCTATGTGTTGTTCACTTATTTTGATGAATCTATGGGTTGTATCGGGGGGTATGAACCATGGTGTAGGATCGAAAGTATGTCTAGAGGGGGGTGATTAGACTACTTGACCAAATAAGAACTTATCCTTTTCCCAATTTTAGTCTTTGGCAGATTTTAGCTATCTTAGCACAAGTCAAGCAATCCTAACACAATTCAAGCAAGCATGCAAAGAGTATATGAGCAACGGAAAGTAAAGCATGCAACTTGCAAGAATGTAAAGGGAAGAGTTTGGAGAATTCAAACGCAATTAGAGACAAAAATGTTTTCGTCGTGGTTCCGATAGGTGGTTCTATCGTACATCCACGTTGATGGAGACTTCAACCCGCGAAGGGTAAAGGTTGCGCGAGTCCACGGAGGCCTCCACCCACGAAGGGTCCACGATGAAGCAACCTTGTCTATCCCACCATGGCCGTCGCCCACGAAGGACTTGCCTCACTAGCGGTAGATCGTCACGAAGTAGGCGATCTCCTTGCCCTTAGAAACTCCTTGGTTCAACTCCACAATCTTGTCGGAGGCTCCCAAGTGACACCTAGCCAATCTAGGAGATATCACTCTCCAAGAAGTAACAAATGGTGTGTTGCTGATGAACTCCTTGCTCTTGTGCTTCAAATGATAGTCTCCCCAACACTCAACTCTCTCTCATAGGATTTGGATTTGGTGGAAAGAAGATTTGAGTGGAAAGCAACTTGGGGAATGCTAGAGATCAAGATTCATATGGTAGGAATGGAATATCTTGGCCTCAACACATGAGTAGGTGGTTCCTTCTCAGAAACAACAAGTTGGAAGTGTAGGTTTGTTCTGATGGCTCTCTCCACGAATGAAGAGGAGGTGGAGGGGTATACATAGCCTCCACACAAAATCTAACCGTTACACACAACTTGCCAAACTCGGTGGGACCGAATTGATAAACTCGGTCGGACCGATTAAGAAAATCTAGTGACCGTTAGGATATTCGGTGGGACCGACATGCAACTCGGTAGGACCGATATGGTTAGGGTTTGGGCATAACGTAATCTCGGTGAGACCGATTTTGTTAATAAGCTAACCAGAGAGTTGGTCAGGTAAACTCGGTGGGACTGATTCGCTCATTTCGGTGAGACCGAAATGTTACAGAAAGGAAACATGGATCTTACATTGCAATCTCGGTGGGACCGATCGCTCATCTCGGTGGTACCGAAATGTTACGAAGGGAAACAAAGAGATTACAATCCCATCTCGTTGAGACCGAGATCCCTATCGTTGAGACCGATTTGCCTAGGGTTTGTGGCAGTGGCTATGACATTGAACTCGGTGGCTCCGGGTAGAAAGAATCGGTAAGGCCGAGTTTGACTTTTGGTTTAGGTCATATGTGGATATGAGAAAGTAGTTGAGGGTTTTGGAGCATATCACTAAGCACTGTGGAGCAAGAAGCTCATTAAGCAACACCTCATCCCTCCTTGATAGTATTGGATTTTCCTATAGACTCAATGTGATCTTGGATCACTAAAATATAAAATGTAGAGTCTTGAGCTTTTGAGCTTGAGCCAATCCTTTTATCCTTAGCATTTTGAGGGATCCACTTTTCTCATCCATGCCATGCCATCCATTGAGCTTTTCCTGAAATATTCATCTTGGAATGATGTTACCTCAATGAGCTATATGTTGTTAGGAATTACCAAAACCACCTAGGGATAGTTGCACTTTCACATGGTAAAGTTGGAATACAGTAGATATAATGCTAATATGAAACTAGAATGATTTTACAACAGTACCAAAAGGTAGTGATTTTCTTTATTATACTAACGAATCTCATGAGGGTTTTGTTAAGTTTTGTGTGGATGAAGTGTTCGAAGATCGAGGAGTTATCGATATAAGAGGAATAAGGAAATGCAAGAGTTGAAGCTTGGGGATGCCCAAGGCACCCCAAGTAAATATTTCAAGGATACTCAAGCATCTAAGCTTGGGGATGCCCCGGTTGGCATCCCATCTTTCTTCTTCAACAATTATCGGTATACCTCAATTTTTGTTTTGTTCACACGATATGCATCTTTTGTGTTTATTTTTCTTTTCTTTTCCATTATGCACCATGCTAGCATGAGATAGTCCTTCCTTTATTTATAGAATGCTTCATGTGCTTCACTTAAATCTTTTGAGTATGGCTTTATAGAATGCTCTTTGTGCTTCACTTAAATCTTTTGAGTATGGCTTTATAGAATGCTTCGTGTGCTTCACTTATATATTTTGAGCTTGGATATTGGTCAATCTGTATTAATTGTAGAATGATCTATGAACTTCACTTATATATTTTAGAGTATGAATAAAATCTCTACTCTTATAAAAATCAGAGTTGGTGATGATGGTGTGCCTGCCATCCTGCAATATAGGCTATCCGATTTATGTCTGGCGGATAGGAAGGAAACTATGGTAATTTTACAAAAAGATACCCACACCCCTATCCACATTTTCAAATAATACCTTCCCTCGTTCATCATTTTCTCTCACAAGATAAACTACTCACACAAATGCATCTTGATGTTCCGTGCAACGCATGGGCATCTTGCTAGTTATCATCGAAATTGGGCTTGGAAGAGTATCATTAAAATATCACTTCTTAGCTAAAAAGCTTTAAAGAAAAGTTCTTGTTTAGAGTCAACCTAATATTTATCCTTACTGTTTTAGTATGTTCACATGATTAAGCTACTGTAGTAATCATTTTTTTATAGTTTTTATTTCAATAAAGTGCCAAGTAAAGCCTTTGAGATAGTGTGGTTGATAGTTGATTTGATTCTGTGCAAAAACAGAAACTTGTGCATCCAGTAGAAGAAGTTTAAAAATTCAATGGAACGTGGAAAAACTCTGAATTTTTACATAGGATTGATATACAAATTGTCTATTTTTCCCTAATTTTTCGGAATTTTTGGAGTAACATAAGTATGAGCATAATTCAGATCTTTACAGACTGTTCTGTTTTTGACAGATTCTGTTTTCAATACATAGTTTGCTTGTTTTCTAGTTTCTATGGCTTATATTGCTCAATATAAATTGTATAAATGATATGGTACATTAGGCATTGTATGCGAACAATTATGAATCTTGTCTTGACAGTACCCGAGTGAATGATTTGTTTTATTATATACTAACGGAGCTCATGAGTTTTCTGTTGAGTTTTGTGTGATTGAAGTTTCAAGTATTGGGTGAGGTGTCGATATTAGGAGAATAAGGAGTGGAAAGACCCTAAGCTTGGGGATTCCCAAGGCACCCCAAGGTAATATTCAAGGAATACTCAAGCATCTAAGCTTGGGGATGCCCCGAAAGACATCCCCTCTTTCGTCTTCAAAACTATCGGTATACCTTACTTGGACCTATATTTTTATTTGTCACACGATATGTGTTTTGCTTGAAGAATGTTTTAATTTTACTAGATGTTTGAATAAAATCATTGGATCTGAAATCTTGAATGAGAGAGAGAGTCCTCACATGGCTATTTTACTACTTGACTACTCATTGTTCTTCACTTATATCTTTTTGGAGTAGTTTGTCATTTACTGTTGTGATTCACTTATATCATATGAGTAAATGGTTGAATGAATTGAATATCATAAATCTGAAATTATATATGTTCCATATGCTTATCCCATGGGGAGTAATGACTTAACATATAAGAAGTATAGGTGGTAAAATTTATTGAAAGTTAGCAAACACAACATTGGTCACTTGAACAATTCATGAAAGAATATTGAAGGAAGAGAGATTTCACATATAAATATACTATCTTCGACATCTTCTATGATTGTGAGCCCCATTAATTAGTTTCAAACTTGAGCAAATTAGTTGAAGTTGGACAAAGAAGACATTGTAATGAGTTATGTTTGGGTATATTTGTATAGAAGTTATATTGTTATGGATCATCCAACATGTTGTCCTTGCTTAGGATCTTTTGCTAGCCAAAATTTTGTACTAAGTAGAGATACTACTTGTGCATCCAAACCCCTTAAACCAAGTTTCTTGCCATAAGCGTCCCCCATATCTACCTATGGATTGATTAAAAATTGCTCCTAAATATGTATGATCTTGTGATGGTAAAGAAATAAAAGCGACGGATTGCATAATAAGGGTTGCTATCACAAAGGGAAATACAACGTGAGGTTCCTTTCCATTAAGGGTTTGCACATCCAAAAATAAAAAGTGCATGACAACCTCTGCTTCCCTCCGCGAAGGGCCTATCTTTTAATTTCATGTATTTACTTTTATGCAAGAGTCAATAGTATTCCTTCTTATTTCAACCTCAATTATTCTTTAGTTGGCAAGCATCATGTGGCGGGAAAGATCCAAGCATATATGGCTATCGGGGAAACGACACCTATGGGATCCCGTGGATCCCTTCTACGGTTCGACAGGGAAAAAGGCGTGCACAAAGAGCATATCCAACGATCAACACGAGGAATTTTTACCTAGGTTCGGGCCGCTGAGAGGCGTAAAACCCTGGTCCTGCTTTGGTGTATTGAGAGTTCTTGAGCTATGGCTAGTTGCTACGCATGCAAACTGGGCCAGAAAGTCCAAAAGTCCCTCCCCGTATCGCCTTGGGCCTCCTTTTATACGTCTAAGGGGCTACCATAGTGGCGTACAGTGCATACAGGATGTCTAAAGTTGCTACAGTGTACATGCTTATCACTGACGTCTTAGGACAAACACACTTAATGCGCTGTTTACGTGTCCCCAACTTTCTTGGGGGACGGAATAAGAGCCCGTCCCGTCCATCGCCGCCTCACCCCATCTCGACACGCATCCAGGATGACGAGGACTGCAACGCCAGACTGGCAGGCTAGTCGCCGCGCTGGAGCGATGGCAGGGTGGCGAAACCTTGCCGGTGAGAGTCTTCACAAAGATCTGCATGCCACCACGCAGATGCCCCTGGATCTTAGCCTTGACATTGTCGATGGTGTCAGAGCTCTCAGCCTCAAGGGTGATGGTCTTGCCGAGGCTTTGCAAACCATCCCGGCAAGAATCTTGCCAGGAGCCCAGCTCTTGGTCTTCTGTTTACTGATCACTGGCTTGGATGCTTCCTTGGTCGTCTCGTATTCGCTCCCAGTTGTCCCCATCAGGCCTTGCCGCGGGTACGGCTGCAACTTCCCGTGCACAAGTATTGGGTACTAAAGGGACCAAATTTAGTACACCGACAGGAGCCCCCGGGCCTGGGCCACACACGGGTGCGACGCGTTGTTGGGCTAGGCCCAAACAATGCACGGGTACACGTGGCAGGGGTTAACTGCCATAATCATCTCGTGTGATGCGCTTCCCCACGATCCGCATTGAGTGCGCAACGCGAGATACGTGCGCGGAACGGCCGCAGTAGCAGCACACCCGCGAAAATGCTTTCACATCAAACAGTAAAGAGGCACCCTCGCGCCTTGATACGTCTCCAACGTATCTATAATTTATGAAGTATTCATGCTATTATATTATCCATCTTGGATGCTTATGGGCTTTATTAAACACTTTTATATCACTTTTGGGACTAACCTATTAACCCAGAGCCTAGTGCCAGTTCCTGTTTTTTTCCCTTGTTTCAGTGTTTCGAAGAAAAGGAATATCAAACGGAGTCCAAACGAAATGAAACCTTCGGGAGAGTTATTTTTGGATGAAAGCAATCCGGGAGACTTGGAGTGCACGTCAGGGGATCAACGAGGAAGGCACAAGGCAGGGGGGGCGCGCCCTCCACCCTTGTGGGCCCCTCGTGGCTCCCCTGGCGTATTTCTTCCTCCTATATATACCAATATACCCTAAAACCATCGGGGAACAGAATAGATCGGGAGTTCCGCCGCCGCAACCCTCTGTAGCCACCAAAAACCAATCGGGACCCTCTTCCGGCACCTTGCCGGAGGGGGGATCCCTCACCGGTGGCCATCTTCATCATCCGGGCGCTCTCCATGACGAGGAGGGAGTAGTTCACCCTCGGGGCTGAGGGTATGTACCAGTAGCTATGTGTTTGATCTCTCTCTCTCTCTCTCTCTCTCTCTCTCTCTCTCGTGTTCTTGAGGTGACACGATCTTGATGTATCGCGAGCTTTGCTATTATAGTTGGATCTTATGATGTTTCTCCCCCTCTACTCTCTTGTAATGGATTGAGTTTTCCCTTTGAAGTAATCTTATCCGATTGAGTCTTTTAATGATTTGAGAACATTTGATGTATGTCTTGCGTGGGATACCTGTGGTGACAATGGGGTATTCTATTGATCCACTTGATGTATGTTTTGGTGATCAACTTGCGGGTTCCGCCCATGAACCTATGCATAGGGGTTGGGACACGTTTTCATCTTGATTCTCCGGTAGAAACTTTGGGGCACTCTTTGAGGTTCTATGTGTTGGTTGAATAGATGAATCTGAGATTGTGTGATGCATATCGTATAATCATACTCACGGATACTTGAGGTAACATTGGAGTATCTAGGTGAAATTAGGGTTTTGGTTGATGTGTGTCTTAACGTGTTATTTTACTACGAACTCTAGGGCTGTTTGTGACACTTATTGGAATAGCCCAATGGATTGATCGGAAAGAATAACTTTGAGGTGGTTTACTACCCTACCATAATCTCTTCGATTGTTCTCCGATATTAGTGACTTTGGAGTGACTCTGTTGCATGTTGAGGGATAGTTATATGATCCAATTATGTTATTATTGCTGAGAGAACTTGCACTAGTGAAAGTATGAACCCTAGGCCTTGTTTCCTAGCATTGCTATACCGTTTACGCTCACTTTTTTCACTTGCTACCTTGCAGTTTTTATATTTTCAGATTACAAAAACCTATATCTACCATCCATATTGCACTTGTATCACCATCTCTTCGCTGAACTAGTGCACCTATACAATTTACCATTGTATTGGGTGTGTTGGGGACACAAGAGACTCTTTGTTATTTGGTTGCAGGGTTGTTTGAGAGACACCATCTTCATCCTACGCCTCCTACGGATTGATAAAACTTAGGTCATCCACTTGAGGGAAATTTGCTACTGTCCTACAAACCTCTGCACTTGGAGGCCCAACAACGTCTACAAGAAGAAGGTTGTGTAGTAGTCATCAAGCAGTTTCTGGCGCCGTTTCCGGGGAGGTGAGTGCTTGAAGGTATATCTTTAGATCTTGCAATCAAATCTTTTAGTTTCTCGTTTTATCACTAGTTTAGTTTATAAAATAAAAATACAAAAAAAAATGGAATTAAGGATGCCTCATATGCTTTATCTTTTCAATATCTTTCATAAAAATGATTGGAAGGAAAATTGTGCTCAAGTACTATAAGAAGAATTACATAGAATGCTTGGCATAAAACATGTGAATGATGTGCATGATTGCAATGTTGTTAGTATGAATTCTTTGAATACCCATGATGCTAATGATATGCAAATCCACAAGCTTGGGGATGCTATGTTTGACGAAGATGATATTTTTTGTCCCCCAAGCTTTGATGAGCAAATTTACTATGATGAAAGCATGCCTCCTACCTATGATGATTATTGTGATGACACGTATGCTTTAAAGAATAATGATAACCATGAAACTTTACATCTTGATCTTAATTTTCAATCACATGATAGTTATTTTGTTGAGTTTGCTCCCACTATTGTTCATGATAAGAATTTTGCTTATGTGGAGAGTAATAAAAATTCTATGCTTGTGCATCATGAAAATAGTTCTTTCTGTGATAATTATATTGTTTAATTCATTCAAGATGCTACTGAAAATTATTATGAGGGAGGAATATATGCTTGTAGGAATTGCAATAATATCAAGTTTCCTCTCTATGTGCTTAAAGTTTTGAAGTCATGCTTGTTTTGCCTTCCTATGCTAGTTGATTATTGTTCCCATAAGTTGTTTGCTCACAACATCCCTATGATTAGGAAGTGGGTTAGACTTAAATGTGCTAGTCATATTCTTCATGATGCTCTCTTTATGTTTCAATTCTTATCTTTTATGTGAGCATCATCGAAATTATCATTCCTAGCTAGGGGCGTTAAACGATAGCGCTTGTTGGGAGGCAACCCAATTTTATTTTAGTTTCTTGCTTTTTGGTTCAGTATAGTAATAAATAATCCATCTAGCCTCTGGTTAGATGTGGTTTTATGTTTTATTTAGTGTTTGTGCCAAGTAGAACCTTTGGGAAGACTTGTGTGAAGTCTTTATGATCATGCTGTAAAAAACAGAAACTTTAGCGCTCACGAGATTAGATTCAACTTTTTACTGGAGAGTTCTATTTAGTTTATTATTTTTGCATATGATTACTATACAAATTCCTCAGGTCCAACAATTTATTTTAAAAATTTTGGAGTTCCAGAAGTATACATTTGATACAGATTACTACAAACTGTTCTGTTTTGACAGATTCTGTTTTCGTTGTGTTGCTTGCTTATTTTGATGAATCTATGGCTAGTAGAATAGTTTATAAACCATAGAGAAGTTGGAATACAGTAGGTTTAACACCAATATAAATAAATAATGAGTTCATTATAGTACCTTGAAGTGGTGTTTTGTTTTCTTTCGCTAACGGAGCTTACGAGATTTTCTGTTAAGTTTTGTGTTGTGAAGTTTTCAAGTTTTGGGTAAAGATTCGATGGACTACGGAATAAGGAGTGGCAAGAGCCTAAGCTTGGGGATGCACAAGGCACCCCAAGGTAATATTCAAGGATAACCAAGAGCCTAAGCTTGGGGATGCCCCGGAAGGCATCCCGTCTTTCGTCTTCGTTCATCGGTAACTTTACTTGGAGCTATATTTTTATTCACCACATGATATGTGTTTTGCTTGGAGCGTCGTTTTATTTTCTTTAGCTTTGCTTGCTGTTTGAATAAAATATCAAGATCTGAAATTATTATATGAGAGAGAGTCTTCACATAGCTACATAATTATTTAACTACTCATTGATCTTCACTTATATCTTTTTGGAGTAGTTTGTCATTTGCTCGTGTGCTTCACTTATATCCTATGAGTAAATGGTTGAATGAATTTAATATCATAAATATGAAATTATATATGTTTCATATGCCTTTCCCATTGGGAGTAATGCCTTCACATATAAGAAGTAGAGGTGGTAAATTTTTGTAGGTTAGCAAACGTTGTATTGGTCACTTGAACAATTCATGAAAGAATATTGAAGGAAGAGAGATTTCACTTATAATACTATCTTGGACATCTTCTATGATTGTAAGCCCCATTAATTATTTTCAAACCTGAGCAAATTAGTTGAAGTTGGACAAGGAAGACAACATAATGAGTTATGCTTGGGTATATTTGTATAGAAGTTATATTGTTATGGATCCTCTAACATGTGGTGCTTGCTATTTAGAATCCTTTGCTAGCCAAAATATCTGTACTAAGCGGGAATACTGCTTGTGCATCCAAATTCCTTGAACCAAGTTTATTCCATGAGTGTCCACCATATCTACCTATATGCGGTATTTACCTACCGTTGCAAGTAAATTTGCATGTGCCAAACTCTAAACCTTCAAATAATAATCTGTTTTGTATGCCCGAATCGCTCATGTAGCGACTAGGGGCTAGCAGTATCTTCCATGCTAGGTGGGTTATTCTCACGATGAGTGGACTCCGCTCAGCATTCACGAGAAAATGGCTGGTAACTGGGATGCCCAGTCCCATGATCAAAAGATCGAAATCAAATCAAAAATAATTGCAAACAAAACTCCCCCAGGATTGATGTTAGTTGGAGGCACCCGTTGTTCCGGGCGAGCCATGGATTGATGATTGTTGGTGGAGGGGAGTAAAAATCTTTACCTTTCTGTTTGGGAACCTCCTATAATGTATGTAGTATGGAAGATATTGGGAACTCTTGGTCGTTATGTTGACAATGAAAGCATACCTCTCAAAATTAATTTCATCTCTGTTTTTGCTTCGAGCTCTGGCACCTCTGCAAATCCCTGCTTCCCTCTGCGAAGGGCCTATCTTTTACTTTTATGCAAGAGTCAATAGTATTCCTTCTCATTCCAACCTACTCTTTAGTTGGCAAGCGTCATGTGATGGAAAGATCTAGGCATATATGGCCATTCAAATATATTTGAGCATGAATTATTACTGTTGACATTACCCCTGAGGTAAAAGGTTGGGAAGCAAAACATTAAACCCTATCTTTCTCTGTGTTCGATGAATACTATTTGTTCTAAAAATACGCTTTGAGTGGTAGCAATCATGGAAGACTAAATGATAGTTGCGTATGTGAAGTTTGCTGAATCAAAGCTCTGACATAGACTCTTCCTGAAAATAAGATGAATTGTAATTGTTTGATGACTAATAACACGGTTTGTTAGTTTTCAAGAAAGTTTATGTTCTATACTTCAACATGTGAATAGCTTGTTACTCGATCATGAAAAGTTCTATGAGTTGAGCTACTGTTATGACATATAATGATGCTAGAAAAGGTGATTGAAATTAGCATTGATCAATCTTATGCACCTGCTAACATTCACACTTCATAAAATTCTTTATTTTATCATTTACCTACTCGAGGACGAGCATGAATTAAGCTTGGGGATGCTGATACGTCTCCAACGTATCTATAATTTATGAAGTATTAATGCTATTATATTATCCATCCTGGATGTTCATGGGCTTTATGAAAAACTTTTATATCACTCTTGGGACTAACCTATTAACCTAGAGCCCAGTGCCAATTCCTGCTTTTTCCCCTTGTTTCAGTGTTTCGAAGAAAAGAAATATCAAACGGAGTCCAAACAGAATGAAACCTTCGGGAGAGTTATTTTTGGAAAGAAAGCAATCCGGGAGAGTTGGAGTGCACGTCAGGAGATCAACAAGGAAGGCACGAGGCAGGGGGCGCGCCCTCCACCCTCATGGGCCCCTCGTGGCTCCCCTGACGTATTTCTTCCTCCTATATATACCAATATACCCTAAAACCATCGGGGAAAAGAATAGATCGGGAGTTCCGCCACCGCAAGCCTCTGTAGCCACCAAAAACCAATCGGGACCTGTCCAAGCACACCACCTGGGAGGGATCCCTCACCGGTGGCCATCTTCATCATCCCGGCACTCTCCATGACGAGGAGGGAGTAGTTCACCCTCGGGGCTGAGGGTATGTACCAGTAGCTATGTGTTTGATCTCTCCCTCTCTCGTGTTCTTGATTTGGCACGATCTTGATGTATCGCGAGCTTTGCTATTATAGTTGGATCTTATGTTGCTTCTCCCCCCCTACTCTCTTGTAATGGATTGAGTTTTCCCTTTGAAGTAATCTTATCGGATTGAGTCTTTAATGATTTGAGAAAACTTGATGTATGTCTTGCCGTGCGTATCTGTGGTGACAATGGGATATCACGTGATTCACTTGATGTATGTTTTGGTGACCAACTTGCGGGTTCCACCCATGAACTTATGCATAGGGGTTGGCACACGTTTTCGTCTTGATTCTCCGGTAGAAACTTTGGGGCACTCTTTGAGGTTCTATGTGTTGGTTGAATAGATGAATCTGAGATTATGCGATGCATATCGTATAATCATACCCACGGATACTTGAGGTGACATTAAGGTTTTGGTTGATGTGTGTCTTAACGTGTTATTTTACTACGAACTCTAGGGCTGTTTGTGACACTTATAGGAATAGCCCGATGGATTGATCGGAAAGAATAAGTTTCAGGTGGTTTCCTACCCTACCATAATCTCTTCGTTTGTTCTCCGCTACTAGTGACTTTGGAGTGACTCTTTGTTGCATGTTGAGGGATAGTTATATGATCCAATTATGTTATTATTGTTGAGAGAACTTGCACTAGTGAAAGTATGAACCCTAGGCCTTGTTTCCTAGCATTGCAATACCGTTTATGCTCACTTTTATCACTTGCTACCTTGCTGTTTTTATATTTTCAGATTACAAAAACCTATATCTACCATCCATATTGCACTTGTATCACCATCTCTTCGCCGAACTAGTGCACCTATACAATTTACCATTGTATTGGGTGTGTTGGGGACACAAGAGACTCTTAGTTATTTGGTAGCAGAGTTGTTTGAGAGAGACCATCTTCATCCTACGCCTCCCACGGATTGATAAACCTTAGGTCATCCACTTGAGGGAAATTTGCTACTGTCCTACAAACCTCTACACTTGGATGCCCAACAACGTCTACAATAAGAAGGTTGTGTAGTATACATCACGCCTTCCCCATAAAAAGAGGAATCCGCAGAGGCGCTTCTCATTTACCTCTCGCCCGTTCCAATCAAGAAATCACAGTCGCCTTCTTCTCTAGCTCGAAGCAGAGTTTTCCCCATCCGTCTGCCACCGCCGCGCTTTCATCGTCCTCGGCTCCCCGCCCCCCTCAGTCGCCATGGCACCTAAGGTGAGCAAGGGCAAGGGAGTGCCGGAGATCGAACTGGCGAGGCTACGGAAGGAGCACGTCTTCACCCTGCCGCTCGATGAGAGCACCTCGAAGGAGGGGTACTTGTGCATGTGGTCGAGGGAGACGAAGGCTCACCCCGCCACTCGCATGAGTCCAGCTTCCACCGAGGGCGGCCTAGATAAATTCCCCTTCTTTGCCTACTACTTTTATTGCGGGCTCCGCCCTCCGTTTTCTGATTTCTTTGTCGACATCATGTACACATTCGACATCCACCTTTTGGATTTTGCGCTGAATGCCATGACATGTATGTGAATCTTCGCCCACCTCTGTGAGAAATTTGCCGGAGTAATCCCCAATACAGCCCTCTTCCGCCACTACTTCATCTCCCGTATCCAGGCCGGAGAGGCCCTTTCTGGTTCCATCACTTGGATTCCTAGGGCGTGGAACAAAGAGATATACCCAGACGAGGTCTTCTGTGAGAAGTGGGATGAATGGCGGGGTAAGTGGTGCTGGATTATGGAGAAAGATTCGCAGCCATTCTGTTCGCTCCGCCAAGCGAGGCTGACCCGTGGCGAGGATTGGAGTGCCCTTGACCCTCAAGAAAAGAAGCTCACAATCGCAATCACCATGGTCAAACGCCTCAGAGCTGTCGGGCTCACAATAGAGATGGTCGGCGCTGATTTCCTTTGCCGCTGCATCGCACCTTTGTAGAACAAAGGGAGACCCACCTGGGAGTTTTGGAACGCAACGGATATCATGAGGCTGCGCCCTGGCTTGAACAACAACTTGACGGCGATGTAGCACACAACTCTCTGCCACAAGCTGTTCAGGGTCGGCTGGTCGTACAAGTTGCCGGCAAGCATCTTTCCCCTATGCAACAACTCTGTTCTGTCCTGAATCATCGCCATGATGCCGGTGTTCAATGCCCACGGCCTTGACGGATCTTGGGTCAAGCCATCCGTGGAGCGCGCACAGGATTTCTTCGACAACTTGTCTGAGAGGTCCATCCTGGAGGAGTCGAACTTCATCCTCCCAACTGCTGATGAAGAAATAGCATATCGCCAGCAGGGCGAAAGAGGCGAGTCTTGCCACGGAGGCTGGCAGCGTTGGTTTCGTGGAAGAGGAAGCCAGTGAAGAGGGAAACCTTGCCGAGCAGGAGGAAACTACCGGGGAGCGGAGTGGCACAGTTGTCGGGGGCTCTTCTGTCGAAGATACAGCCGAGGAGCAGCTGCACGAGGAGCCCCCAACTCTAGGGAAGAAGAGGCGTACTCTTCGGAAAGCCATCTCCGGCAAGCCAGTCCAGCAAGTTTCCACAAGTGGCGAGGTTCCCGGCAAGGGGGCAGCCGACAAGGCTGCGCAGCGGCAAAAACCTCAACAGCAACTCGTGCGTCGTTCAGGGCGCACGACCGCGGTAGCAAATAAAGAAGTGGGTTTCGGTGTCAAAACCGGCGGATCTCGGGTAGGGGGTCCCAAGCTGTGTGTCATGGATCGATGGGTAACATGAGACAGGGGACACGATGTTTTACCTAGGTTCGGGCCCTCTCTATCGAGGTAATACCCTACTTCCTGCTTGATTGATCTTGATGAATATGGGGTCACAAGAGTTGTTCTACCTCGAGATCATATGTTGTGGTCTAAGACCAAAGAGTATGATGAGTAATGTCATAATGATCTATCGACTAGCCTAGCCTCGGCTTATATAACATACCAGAGGCCTAGGATAACAAGAGTCCTAGTCGAATACGCCGGTGGAGAGGAGTCCTTGTCTTGATCACCAAGTCTTGTGGAATCTTCCTCGTGTATACATCGGCTGTTTGAACTGGCCCATGAGCAAAGGGCCATGGGGGTCCTCGGCCCAATCCAACTGATCGGGAGACGACATGGTGAGTACCCCCTAGTCCAGAACACCGTCAGTAGCCCCCTAAACTGGTCTTCAAGTTGGGGACGCTCCTCGATTCTTCCGAATTATTCTTCATCTTCGGTCATCGGTCTTGAAAACTGGTTCAACAAGTCATCTCATCTTCGATCTTGAGCATCCCTGAAGTGAATCCGAAGTGTTTATACATCGGGTATCCGAGGAGCCCCTTTAAGTTCTCGGCCTTTATCAATGCCTCACCTCAGGTTTGAAGTTGTTTCCATGCGGTGGTGTCCTCTTGCATCCGAGCTCCAATGCCGGACTGCCTTCGAGACATCTTTTGCAGCCGAGCACCAACGCCGGACTATATACGAGCTCCAATGCCGGACTATATCCGAGCTCCAATGCCGGACTATATCTGAGCTCCAACGCTGGACTACATCTGAGGTGTCATAGATCACCTTGGCTTGAAAAATTTTGAAGGAGGTTATCCGAGTTTAACACTGAAAAGTTCCCTATCGAACGAGCCATTCGAATCCGGGCTTTATGACGGACCACTTCCAAGCTCCAACGATGGTCAGCGTCCGAGGTGTCGTAAACTACCTCAGTCTTTTAAAAGATTGAACGAATTCAGCCGAGCTTAATGCCAGAAATGCCCTCTATGGAGCCAGCCATTGGCGCCAATGCTTTATGCCGGACTGCTTCCGAGGTGGTGCACCACCCCGACCGCGGGCTGATTTTTCTGAATATTTTTTATTGGTGCAATTTACTCTCTGCCGAGATATATAGCCAATATATGTATGTCCAGTAGCCCTCAAGGTGTGTGTCGGTCTAAACCCGAGATGCACCTGAAGGAAAACATAAAACTTCTGATCCTGGTAGCCCCTGGGACTCAGGTCGATTTGCAAAATCGTCCTGAGGATCAACTGCTAGCTCGGCAACATACGTAGGGATATAAAAACAGTGTAATATGTTAGAGGTAATAATGATCGACGAACGGTCCCCTGAGAGAGGGTCGTGAGAAGTCGTCGTGATATATTAGCTTGATGCCGGATAAGTCCCAGATGGTACTTATTGTTGTTCGAAGACGCGCTTGCCCATAGTTCGATCATGCCGAACACTGAGCACTTTGAATTCTCTGCATTGAATAAGCAATGCAGTAGCCCCCGAGACACTGGTCGGGTGGCAACACTAGATCAGGGGATCGATGTGCCCCTTTAATATTTATAAATAATGAGCGCGAAGCCCAGTAGCCCCCGAGCCTTAATGTGGGCACGAGTGGCCGAATTAAGGATCAATATCCATTTGACAAGAGAATTTTGTTGTGTTTAACACAAACTTCTTGGAAAGAGAATAAGGATCTCATATTGGAGTTAGAGCTAATGAAAGCTGAGCTCGCCTAGGTCGGCCTTAAGGGCTTAATAGATAGGTTGCAGTAAATGGATTTTACTCGCAATCTTTATGTGTAATGATTCTATGTATCCAAGTACTTTACATCATTAATGCTCGGATCCGCATTGTACAAAACTTTTGTTGACCGACCATCGGCTTCAATCTCCTCGGCCAGTAGCTGGGGAGTGTTTGTCCTACTTTATAAAGCCTTTATAAGAGCACAGATTTACGACAAACAAGGCAATCCGGTCATACGGTTTTATAAACAAAGGTACACGGAGAGATATGTTATATTACTTTTAAATGTAAGAAACATCTTCCAAGGAAAATAGTCCCGCTATCGGTTCCTTTCTTTGGGTTGTCATGCTGATCATGATCATGAATCCTCACCTCCGATCAATGTGGGAGAAAAATATTGAGGATTTAGTTCAGGGAAAGTTTCCGAACTATGTGGTCTAAATGAACCAAAATTTTCACTTCCGTCGTTGCCGACCAATTATATTCTTTAAGATGGCTAGCTTTTGGCTTCTCCCAGTCTGAGGTACTAAAATAGATGACCCGGAAGTAACAATCACAGAGGTGCTCCCTTTACCTCCTAGCAGAACAATTGGGAACGTAGGGGTAATCACAGGAGCCAAGCAACCCAGCTTGGCCAAAATCTTAAGTTAAATCGATGCATATTTGTGGCTTTATAACGATAATTACGAAAGGCAGTGCTTGTATAATGAATACAACATTGATGATATATGTTTATTTTGACTCCATTGCGACTGTTTATCATTTTAAAGTGGCCCATCGTCGGCTTCTACCCCTTTGTAGATACTACGCAGGGTGTTTCTGCAATAACAAGACAACCCTTAGCCGACGACTCGGTGCCCGAAGGCGGTTGTGTTAGCGGAAACAAGGCAACCAGATATGCGGGCTTTATAACTTTCACTTAGTCATAGGATCTTAAAGTTGGGAGGCTAGTTACTAGCCCCTGGTTAGTGTTCGGCAACACCCGAGGTCAAGCCGTAAACACTTCGGCCAATGTTATGAACGGCCCGTCATTTAACACAGTCATCGGATCGCTGAGCAGTTTACGCTTATTGTGACAGTTAGTTTTCGGCTTTCTCCACTAAGGTGCATAACCATGCGAGCTGGAAGCACAATCGTAGTGGTTCTCCCTTTGCACACCTAGCCGAACAAAGCGGAACGTAGGAGGCAAGCACAGGAGCCGGGCAACCCACTATTGACCAAAGACACAATTCGAAACCTATGCATATATAGAAATTTCTGAGAATGTTTTTGCCGAATCTCTAAAGGTGTCCGGCGTTGCATTGTGAGGCTTATGCTGGAAACACACAACTAGTTTAAAAGTGCCATAGGCTTGGAAAACCAAAAAACTTCAGTAAAAACTTGACGTCCGAACTAGACCAAGTGTTCGGTGCCAATCCAAAATTGGTCTTAAAAAAATTATGCTTCTGTCATGCATTAATATGACACATCCGATCTCAAGACCTCAAGCGGGTGAGCCCATGGCTGCAACCTCCTATCCCAAAGGCGGGGTACTGCTCGTTAGGCCAGTTTAGCAAACTAAACTCGAACGGCTTTGAGATAGAAAACTAGGCTCCCCGGCTATTGACCACACACTCGCGTCGAAAAAAGGAGTGATAGAAAAAGATTTTGCAGCGACCAAGAAGAAAATACTTATTATAAAATGGCTCATGTAAATTTAAGAGCCCCCAAGTGACTTGGGTAAAAGAATTTTATGTATAATGATTGTATGTACCAAAGTACTTATATCATATCTGTGTTCACCCGAACTTTAAACGCATCTTAACCGACCATCGGCTTCTCCCTCTTAGGTCAAGGGCCGAAAAGTGTTATGTACTCCACCTGTCGAGAATATCGACGGTGTTTCCGATAAACAGGCAATCAGGCCATAAGGCCGTAACAGATAAAGCGCGATCAGGGAACTTATGCTATATTACTGACGAAGTGTAAGAAGCATCTTCGAAGAAAATAGTACCCCCACCGATACCTTTCTTCGGTTGCTCATTGTTACTATGAGACTTGTGCAGTAGATTTTTTGTAGTCATGAGTTCCATTGTGTGCTGACCATGATTGAAAACAATAAGAGCACTAACTTTCGGCTTCACGCAGTCTGAGGTCCAAGCTCGGATGACCCGATCGTGACAATCGCAGAGGTGCTCCCTTTACTCCCTAGCCGAACAATCGGGAACGTAGGGGTAAACACAGGAGCAAGGCAACCAAGCTTGCGAAACACTTAAGTCAACATGGTGCATATTGTGGCGTAATACACGAACAAGGAACGAAGCCATACAAGTATAATCATATGCAAGAGGAAAGGCTTCATAAAGGAAGCCCCCAAGTAAACGGGGTATTTAAATTTGTGTGTCACAAACAAAGTTTTAACAAGGAAGTTTCTTCACAAACAACTTTTTGCCAAAAAAGTATAATGCTTGGTTGAACCGAACAAAATTTAAAACTGAAAGTCTTTGGGCATGAAAGCAACTTAGCTGGTTAATGTGCTCGGTGTTGATGACGCGATTCGGGCTTGTGGCGGGACGGAGACGCCCATTGATATGTGACAGATCTGACAAGGTTCGCAGTCCTCGGCATGGCCGAGGTCCCAGCCCCCAAGCCCGAGGTGTCCGAGCAAGGAGTTCGGCACTCCGGAGTAGTGACACGTCTCGGCCGATGTGATAAGGCGAAGCCCCCAGTCTAGCAGAGCTGGCGGAGTTGGTCGGCAAGGTGACAATGATAACCCCACACCAGACGACCTGTTCGGCATGGTGGATGTTAGTTTGACGAAGCAACGACGCTGCGTGGCGGATGTGGCGAGATGAAGTTCTCGGTCCAGTTAACATGGCGAAGCTGTGATCGGCGGATGCGGAAGTCTAATGCAGGTCGGCTGGTGATGCCGAAGTGACCGCGTAACACAGTCAAAATCGATTACCTGCACACATAAAATAGTGCGGTCCAAAAAATAATATATATACATATAATCCTTGCATAATTGCTTTATGCAAAAATAATTTATTTAAAGAGATGTGGCCTGGCGCCGAAGCCAATGTCGATGCAGGGCGTCAGCATGATGCAGTGAAGGCGTGACAAAGCCTGAATTTGCAGGGTGGTCCGGGCTCTTGATGCGGCGTTCACCGAACTACGGACGGGAAACGGACCGAACCATCGCCCAACCATCGTTAATGCGGCCATCATTTGACAGACCTGTGTACAGATGATGGAACAAACCAGAGTATTAATTTTTCTGAAAAATAAACCAAAGCAAGAAAAAATTACTAGGATTAATAGCACCTGGTTTATCTGTTGTAGCAATTTGAAAAAAGGTTACTCCCAAAATTTGGAATTGATCCGCACACCCATTGCATGACGAGCGATGGAGCGGCGGCATGACGATGCTGGTAAAGGTTGGCTTGCCGAGGCAATGCCCGCAGTCCAGCTAATGTGACGTAGCTGGTCGGCGGGTGACGTCGAAGTCTACGGAGTAGGTTGATGAAGAGATGGTGAAGCCCCCAGTCTAGCCGAGGTAACGGAGCGGGAAGGTAAGGAGACGTTGCAGCTGCCATGTCAGCCGAGGTGTGGAAGCAATTCGGCGTGATGGACATCGGCTTGAAGAAGCAACAGTGCAGTCAAGCTGACGCTGGTCATAACTTGTGACGCGGTCAAAGCCGGATTGATGAAGTGACCGAACATCGATGCCGGTGTGCCCGTTCCGTGTAATCCGAGGGGCGGCGTTGTTGGTTATTATTTATCCTTCACGATGTCGAACTATTTTTCGGCTCGCCGAGATGATGATCCGAAGAAGATGAGCTCGACTCAACAAAGCGACGACACGTCTAGCGCAGGTCAGCAGCCGTGGAGCAACATTGTCGGGCTGGTTTGACACCGCGCGATGGTGAAGATAATATTGGAAAAGACTTTAAAATTAGTGGGATGTGTTTGGGAACAAAACACAATACCCCAGACAAAACTTCCTTCAAAAAGGATGTCCGAAATCTCGTTCATAAAAAGATGAACTCGGGTCGGATTCGTTCTCGCGCAGAAAACAGATCTGAAAAGTGATGCACTAATGGGAAGGTTCCCATAGTTTGGATGGTCGGATCGAGCTGAAATTTTGAGGGGTGGTAGATATAGGAATTCCACAGCCGATCAACGGTTGGATCTTCCAAAGGACGTACGAGGTAGGTGCTTGACACCATGCTCCAAACTCGTCCAGATTCCCGTCCAGATTTGACAGGGCTCCGGTATTATCCTAGATTGCCGGAGATTCCTCCATCAGAACTCGACAAAATTTTGCATGGTTGTTGTAGACTTAATTCCGCACAATTCCACCGAAGCAATCATCAAAACTACACTCAAGGAGGCGGTTGCGGCGGATACAAGTTCGCTGTCCACAAAAACAGCACGGTCGCCCGAGGGCAGTGTTGACGTTGAGCCCCCAAGCTCCATGGAGATTCCTCCATGATCTTGATAGAGATCGGAGTTGATGTTGATGAAGGCCCTCGTCCGAACATGATGATTGGAGGTAGGGCATAGTCCTCGGTCAAGCCAAGGTGACCAGTCGAGGCGGCGACTGTCGGTGTCAAAACCGGCGGATCTCGGGTAGGGGGTCCCGAACTGTGCATCTAAGGCAGATGGTAACAGGAGGCGGGGGACACAATGTTTACCCAGGTTCGGGCCCTCTCGATGGAGGTAATACCCTACTTCCTGCTTGATTGATCTTGATGATATGAGTATTACAAGAGTTGATCTACCACGAGATCATAGAGGCTAAACCCTAGAAGCTAGCCTATGGTATGATTGTTGTTAGTCCCTGGACTAAACCCTCCGGTTTATATAGACACGGAGGGCTAGGGTTACAGTCGGTTACAATGGGAGGAGGTCTACATATCCGTATCGCCAAGCTTGCCTTCCACGCCAAGGAGAGTCCCATCCGGACACGAGACGAAGTCTTCAATCTTGTATCTTCATAGTCCAACAGTCCGGCCAAAGGATATAGTCCGGCTGTCCGGATACCCCCTAATCCAGGACTACCTCAGTAGCCCCCGAACCGGGCTTCAATAACGATGAGTCCGACGCGCAGATTGTTTTCAGCATTGCAAGGCGGGTTCTTCTCCAAATTTTGACTACCTGTGAGTAGTGTCCGGCTTCTCATAAATGTTGCGCGTCTTGGCTTCCATGCCCCATAATGGCTATCCTCCACGTGTTGA
Source organism: Aegilops longissima (assembly GCA_021605205.1). Classification (NCBI taxonomy): domain Eukaryota; kingdom Viridiplantae; phylum Streptophyta; class Magnoliopsida; order Poales; family Poaceae; genus Aegilops; species Aegilops longissima. Next base: position 396,083,759 of record CM038676.1, read on the forward strand.
GCGAATGCGAGGAGCCAGGGCATTTTTGCATTAACCACCCTAGCTATGTGAATAAACTGTCTATTTAAAGAGACGAGGATTCTCAGATCCAAATCACACCATCCTCCCTCAGCGAGCATTCATCAGAGCGCGCCCAAAAAAATCCATCCCAACATTGCCGGCCAGCGCAGCTCCTCCTCTCGCTCCCGTAGCCCTAAGCCTGGAGATTGGATGAAGTGTTCCATCCCGCACAACCAATTAGTGGAGCTACAGACCCAGGGATTCCTCCCCCCAGCGTATATGGTCCTTGTATGAGCCGGGCTCGCCACCTACAATGGCGGGGAGCAAGCGGAGAGCTTTCCAAACCCCTCCAAGGGGGAGCGGGTATGCCTCGTCCCTTATTTATTAAAGGGACTCGGATTTCCAATCCATCCGTTCCTCCGAGGGCTCTTGGAGTTTTATGGCCTCCAGCTGCATAACTTCACCCCTGCTTCCATATTACACATCGCTGGTTACGTAGCTCTTTGCGAGCTGTTTACAGGCTCTGAAGCTCATTTTCTTGTTGTGGAAGAGGCTATTTCGCCTTGTGCCCGTACGAGGGGCTCAATATATCAAGTGGGCGGGCGAAATATGGCGCGTCATGGGACCGGAGACCTATCTGGTACCCGAAGAAGGCGTCCAAGGCGGCCTTGAGTGGTTCTATATGGAGGGCGTCCCCTCCGGATCCTATTCGGATTGGTCTTCCTGAGTTCGACAATGCCCCTTTGAAGAAATGCCGAAGCTAGCGCCCATGGAGCCCTCAGGAGGAAGATGACAGAGACGTCCTTTACCTGATGGGCCGGATAAAGGTACTGGCTCAATCAAGACTGACAATAACCGAGGTTATGTCAATATGCATTATGCGGGGGGTGCATCCGCTTCAATATCGAGGCCACCCCACGTCGCATTTCAATGGGGAAGATGATGCCACTCGCTGCGGCCGTAAGGGGTCGGAATCAGTTGCTGCCCTAGCAAAAATTATGTCCGATTTGTATAAGGGACAGGAAGAGGAGTTCCTCCGCATCAAGCCAAGGGATGGATTTTCCATGTACAACCTCCCAAGCTGGGTGAGCTGCCACTTCTTACTCCCATCCTTCCCAAATTTTTGTAGTAAGTATTTACCTTGCTATTTCATAGCAGGAACTGCGAAAGGCTGTAAGGGAGGTCAACAGCCTACCCCCACAACCGGAGGATCCCGGCCGGGCACTCGACCCCGGCCTAGAATAGGATCCGGACATATTTGTGGAGCTGATCGACAGGATATTCTATCAATTGAGCTGTGATGATGCCATGGTGGCTGAGGGAGTCCTGGACTAGGGGGTGTCCGGATAGCCGAACTATCATCTTTGGCCGGACTCCTAGACTATGAAGATACAAGATTGAAGACTTCGTCCCGTGTCCGGATGGGACTTTCCTTGGCGTGGAAGGCAAGCTTGGCGTCTGGATATGTAGATCTCCTACCATTGTAACCGACTCTGTGTAACCCTAACCCTATCCGGTGTCTATATAAACCGGAGGGTTTTAGTCCGTAGGACGAACAACAATCATACCATAGGCTAGCTTCTAGGGTTTAGCCTCCTTAATCTCGTGGTAGATCTACTCTTGTACTACCCATATCATCAATATTAATCAAGCAGCAATAGAGTATTACCTCCATCGAGAGGGCCCGAACCTGGGTAAAAACATCGTGTCCCTTGTCTCCTGTTACCATCCGCCTAGGCGCACGATTCGGGACCCCCTACCGAGATCCGCCGGTTTTGACACCGACATTGGTGCTTTCATTGAGAGTTCCTCGTGTCGTCACCTATAGGCCCGATGGCTTCTTCGATCATCAACAACGACGCGGTCTAGGGTGAGAATTTTCTCCCCGGACAGATCTTCGATTGGCGACTTTGCCTTTGTGGGCCAATTAAGCTGAGGCCATCTGGAGCAGATCGAAAGCTACGCCCTGGCCATCGGTCAGATTTGGAAGTTTAAACTACGGCCGACATCCATGGAGACTTGATCTTCGACGGATTCGAGCCGCAGCCAAGCGCGCCGCACTATCTCGATGGGCATGATCTAACTCTGCCACCGAACGGTGTCCTGGAGGCTGCACTAGTGTCCGCTTCGAACATTGATTCGGAGCTGATCTCGCCGATCGAGGATGGTTGGTTGGAAACCACCTCGGGGGCTGAAATCTCTACGGTGATTGAGCCGAACACAATCCCTGTCCTTTGCGAAGACCGTGACTCCAAGGTGCCGGACTCCTCTCCGGACTCCGAACCCTCCGCGCCCCTACCAATCACATCCGATTGGGCGCCGGTCATGGAGTTCACTGCCGCGGACATCTTTCAGTACTCGCCCTTTGGCGACATCCTGAATTCGCTAAAGTCTCTCTCTTTATCAGGAGAGCCCTGGCCGGACTACGGTCAGGAAGGTTGGGATGCGGACGACGAAGAAATTCAGCACGGGAGATAATAACACCCCGGACAGTGCCGAAGACAACCCCCTCCAGCAGGACTCAGCGCAGGAGGAGGGAGAAGCAAATCCGCCGACAAAGTCTTTGCGAAAAAGAGGGGTAGAGGGCGATAATTATCGCCTCCCTCCGAAGATGAGGCAAGCCTCAACGATGACGAATTCGTCGTGCACGAGATCCCGCTTGAGCAGGGCGTTTCAAACACGGGCTTATAGACACGGCAAGCAGCCTCAAGAAAAAGCAGCAACAACTTAGAGCTGACCAAGACCTGCTAGGCGGATGGGTGAAGTCCTTGCAGCCAAAGAGTATGAACTCGAGCGCCCTCAAAAGCTACCCGAACGCCACCGTTGCCTCGATCGGAGGAGGAAGCACCCACATCGCCCGGCGCATGATGCGGCCGACCGCCACCCGTGGCTTGACGGAGAGGCCTCTAGACCCTCCATTCAAGCCGCACCCCGACGCCGCTCAAAAAGTACCAAGGCACGGGAAAACGCGCAGGACTTGCGAGATATATTGGAGGATAAAGAAAAACATGCAAGATCGATCTACGGATCGCGTGGGCACCAACGACTCGGGATGATTACCGTCGCGCGGATCTGACAAACCGGCCGGGCGAACCACGATGAACAAAGCTCATATGAGCTACGTCGTGATATAGCCCAATATAGGCGCCACACACCCACTATGCTTCCCGGATGAAGTAATGGATCAACAAATCACGAGGGCTTCAAACCCGTAAACATCGAATCATACGATGGTACCACAGACCCTGCTGATGCGGATCGAGACTATCTCCTCCATATCCACATGGCCCGCGGTGATGATCTACATGCCATCAAATACCTCCCACTCAAGCTTAAAGGACCAGCTCGGCATTGGGTCAACAGCTTGCCAGCAGAATCAATTGGTTGTTGGGAGGTCCTGGAAGCCGCATTCGTTGATAACTTCCAGGGCACATATGTGCGACCACCAGACACCGATGACCTTAGCTATATAATTCAGCAGCCAGAAGAATCGGCAAGACAATTCTGGACACGGTTCCTAACAAAGAAAAATCAAATCATTGACTGTCCGGATGCAGAGGCCCTTGCAGTCTTCAAACATAACATCCGTGACGAGTGGCTTGCCCGACACCTAGGACAGGAAAAGCCGAAATCCATGGCAGCCCTCACAACACTCATGACCCGCTTTTGTGCGGAGAGGACAGCTGGCTAGCTCGTAGTAACAACTTGACCAAAAACCCGGTAGTTCGGATACCAAGGACAGCAATGGCGGTCGCGTCGCATAACAAGAACAAAGCGCGCGTGCTTGGCGACAATGATGAAGATCTGACGGTCAATGCGGATTCGAGAGGTTCTAAACCGGTCGGCGGAAGAAGCCATTCAAAAGAAATACCGAGGGCCGTCCAACTTGGACCGAATACTCGATCGCTTGTGCGGATACATGGCACCCCGAAAAACAGCCAATCACACCAACAGGATTGTTGGGTGTTCAAGCAAGCGAGCAAGTTAAGTGCGAACTCAATGACAAGGGGCTGCATAGCGGCAGCGAGGAAGAGCCCGGCCGCCCGAACAATAGAGGACGGAAGGGCTTTCCCACACAAGTGCGGACGGTGAACATGATATCGCAACCCACATACCCAAAAGGGGCGAGGCGTGCATTAAGGGACGTATATGCGATGGAGCCGATCGCCCCAAAGTTCAACCCACGGTCTTCTGCCCGATCACCTTCGATCGAAGGACCACCCACTAGCATTCATCATGGTGGTTTCGCGCATTGGTTCTTCACCCAATTATTGACGGTTCACCTCACGAGTCACGATGGACGGCGGTAGCAGCCCGAACCTTCTTTATCGGGATACGGCGGTCGCAAAATGGGCATAGACCCTCAAGGATTAAACCCACAAAGACGACCTTTAAAGGCGTCATACCGGGTGTAGAGGCCAATTGTACAGGCTCAGTTACACTCAAAGTGGTCTTTGGATCCCCGGATAACTTCCGGAGCGTAGAGTTAATCTTCGACATAGTCCCGCTCCATGATGGCTATCACGCCTGCTTTCAGACGAACCGCATTGCAAAGTTCAATGCGGTGCCGCGATAAGCATACCTCAAGCTCAAGATGCCAGGCCCTCGAGGAGTAATCACGGTCAATGGAAACACCGAACGCTCTCTCCGAACGGAGGAGCACACGGCGGCCCTCGCGGCGGAGGTACAAACCAGCCTCTCACAGCAATTCTCGAGTCCGGCCACTAAGCGTCCGGACAACATCAGCGCGCTGGGTATCCTACAACAAGACCGCTGGCACGACTCAAGCATGCGTAGCAATCCGCTAACCCAGCCCTCGCAAAATTGCGAAGCCGATTACTCTGGCGTACATAATTTCGCTCTGGAGATACCATGGGCATAAGGGGAGGGCACGACCACGGCACGCCCAGAATGCAGCTCAACCGCACCAGGGGCTCCCGATTGTGTCATTCTTCTTCTTTTTTTCTCTTACTTTCAGGACTCCGTTCTCCAGAAGTCCTGTCCGGCACTAGAATTGCCGAACTCACGATGCAACAGCCAGGGAAGCAGAAAACTGCATCGAGTGTCCAGGTGGTCTCTATTACGAGCATTATACCTGTTTTACATACCATCCCGCAGCTTACCCCTGGAGGGGGGCATGTTCAATAGTCCCATCCCTTGCTTATCGCACAATTTGTATCATTCTGCTTTTATTTGCAGTTTCTTTTTAATAACCAATATATAGTTCCTGCCTATTATTGCACTCCTTTCTATATCTATATATATGTTCATTTCATGACATGTTGCACCCGTACACTTTGGTACGGCCAATACACCAGGGGCTTATATACCCCAAAAACATGGTGTGACAAGTCCGAACACTTTCACAAGTGCGGCACCCCGAACTTATAGCATTATATGCATCGGCTCCGAATCATGTCTTGGGTCAATAGTTGGGTTTGCCCGGCTCCCGTGTTTTGGTACCTTACGTTCCATTATATTGGCTAAGGTAGCACCGGGAGAACCACTGCGATTGTGCCCTAGTTGAGCTGGGTCGAGCACCTCGATGGAAAGCTAAACTGACCGTCATGATAGGGCGAGAGCCGGTCGCTGTTCGAGAGGTTTTTTCGGGTCCCTAAAGACTTATGCCGCTTAGAGCGAGGAACCGGAATTGTTGGGCCAAGGCGTGGACAGCGCCCCGAACTCGGTCTTCCGAATACTAGGGGCTTCGCCGAAATTTAAAATTATAGAATTCTATGGCTAAGTGAGAGTGTTCAAGCATTATAAGTCCGGTTGCCTTGTTCGTTGCATTGAACGCCTCCCTCGATGGACCCAAGAATGGGAACAAGAGCGCTCAAGTTTATCCTGAACACCAGCACTCGTGGCATGGGAGCTGAAGCCAACGACTTTCCATCTCTCAAATTTGATAAACGGCCGCACAGAAGGTAGTATTTTAAATTAACAAGCGTTGATTAGCGCATATGAACAGGTTTTCAGCGTACAGGATAACACATGCGAGTCTATTCAAAAATTACATCTTTGGAGCACTCATTCGCTATAGGGCGGGCACCCTTCAGGACGCCCTCATAGTACATTTCGGGCGTACGATGCTCCTTGCCCTTCAGTGGCCCGTCCGTCACAAGCTTCTCCGCATTTAGCTTGCCCCAGTGCACTTTAGCACGGGCAGGGCCCGACAGGCACCTTCAATGCAGAGCGGGCGCTTGATGACTTCAATCCATGGACGAGGCGTCCACCAGCCGCTGCACTAGCCCAAAGTAGCTCGAGGCATGGCTTCCAATGGCCACAACCGAACTATGAGGCCCTTCATTGCACTGTTCGGCGACCTTGTGGAGCTCGACCAGCTGCTTCAGGCTGGTCGCTTAGGAAACACCGGATGTCCGGCCTCGACATCTTGAGACAGAACACCTTTTCGTCGAGCTCCCTCCTTGGCGCGGTAGAGCAGCGGCGACATCGGATACACTACGGGAAAATCTGTGAATGTTCTGGAGAGCTCGAATCCGGGTAAGTAATAGGTAATTCACTTTCACATGCTTGCTTTGCATAAAGAATGCCTTACCGCCGCTATCTTCTTTAACGATTCAATTTCTTGGAGGGTTTTTGGGCTTGACCTTAGCGGCTTTGGCACTCTCAAGAGCCGAGGCGAGCTCGGACTCTCGAGTCTTGATCACGCTCCAAACCCTCGTGTTTTTCCACGAGCACGGAGCTCTTGCCGTACCTCCGCCAGCTGCGCCTCCCCCTTCTCTCGCTCGGTGCGCTCCGCGGCCGCTTTTCTTTCGGCCACGGACACCGCTTCCTTCAGGGTCGCCACCTCGCTCGTGGTCCCTGCAGTACCCATGTTACTCCTGTTATTTTTTGCAACTGAGACCTTTCTATAAGGTATTTTTTTAATAAGGTATTACTTACCTTCCTTGTCCCCGAGCTGCTTCTTGGCAAGGCCGAGCTCGTTCTCGGACCGCTCGAGGCTCTGCTTCAATGCATCGACCTCCCCAGTCAGTGCGGCAGAGGTCAGCAGCGCAACCTGCATTCCCGTATTGACATACTTATGTTAGACTCCTGCGTATATCTTTTTAGATCCTTCGTCCGGCTTTTCTTTCCGAACACGAACTAAGCATCGAGGGCTCTGTCTATGCGGTAATATTTTACATATTCTAAACTTACCTCAAAGCCTGTTAGAAGGCTGGTATAGGCTTCAGTCAGCCCGCTCTTGGCGGACTGAACTTTCTGGATCACCACACTCATAACAGTGCGGTGCTCCTCCTTGATGGAGGCGCTGTTAAGCGCCTCCGAGATGTTGAGGATGAAATTAGGAGCCAGATCGTGGAAGTCCAGGCCGTAGTAGAACATGAGCCCCCGGACAAATGGGTGAAGTGGAAAACCTAGTCCGCGGAGGAAGTGGGGGAGAAACACCACCCTCTCATGGGGCCTGGGTGTTGGAATGAGCTGCCCCTCGTTGGGTAGCCGACACGCGATGTTGCTGGACAGGTATCCGGCCTCCCGCAGCTTTGTGATGTGCCCCTCCATGACGGAGGAAGCCATCCACCTGCCTCCCGCTCCGGACATAGTTGGAGAAGGTCGAGGTAGGGTGTGCGGACTTTAGCGCTGGGCTCGAGTCTGTGAGAAATGGATGAGCAAAGGAGGAAGAAGGCGTGGGTGAAAAAGGTGGATCCTTATCCCTTATATGGATGGGCCGAAGCTATCGTCCCGCCATGACTGGTAAAACTCGCTTATCTCCCAAGCACCGTAATCAAGCGGCGGATGGGTTACCCGTCGTATTGATGAGAATCCGGAATAAGGGGCATGATCTATGCTTTGATAAGGCGTGCGGAAACCGCCTCGCTATCTCTGCGCTGAGGTGGAGCAGTAAAAGCGATTCATATAAAGGCTGGCCGTGGTGTGATGTCACGCGCGGAATACGTCAGCGAATCTGTGCAAAGTTATTCTCTACGGTGTTATGTGGAACTTGTTTTGCGAGCGGACACTATCCTTGTGTTCAAAAGCTTCTATGAAGTATTCGGAGGAGGAACCCGCCTTGCAATACCGAAGACAATATGCGGGCGGACTAAATCGTCATTGAAGCCTGGTTAAGGGGCTACTAAGGGAGTCTGGACTAGGGGTGTCCGGATAGCGAACTATCATCTTTGGCGGACTCCTAGACTATGAAGATACAAGATTGAAGACTTAGTCCGTGTCCGGATGGGACTTTCCTTGGCGTGGAAGGCAAGCTTGGCGATATGGATATGTAGATCTCCTACCATTGTAACCGACTACGTGTAACCCTAACCCTATCCGGTGTCTATGTGGCCGGAGGTTTTAGTCCGTGGGGCGAACAACAATCATACCATAGGCTAGCTTCTAGGGTTTAGCCTCCTTGATCTCGTGGAAGATCTACTCTTGTACTACCCATATCATCAATATTAATCAAGCAGGAGTAGGGTATTACCTCCATCGAGAGGGCCCGAACCTGGGTAAAAACATCGTGTCCCTTGTCTCCTGTTACCATCCGCCTAGACGCACAGTTCGGGACCCCCTACTCGAGATCCGCCGGTTTTGACACCGACAGTGGCCATTATAGCTGACTATCCTGGACTGCTCCCCGCCTCGCATGTAAGTGAAACCAGAGTCCCAACTTTTGAGAAGCATCCCTTTTTATGCACTTCACCTACCGTATCTGTATGGTGTTTTATAGGGAAGGTCCTCGGGACACCATGCCGAACCCGTGGTGAATCGCCAACAATGGGCGCCGAAGCCAGGCAGGCTAAAAAGGAAGGCGGTCCGGACGGAGATGCCAGCGCAAAGGTATTATACAAAGCCTCGCTCCGTGGTTACCATCTTTTAAAACATAATAACACCCATGTTTCCTAGAAGGAAAACGCTCGCCGGACTATATCCGGAGAGGTTGCCGATCACGCCTCCACCAGTCTGGCTCCAGGGCCGGACATAGAGGCGGAGGCTAATGCGGGGCACGCGCCAGATGCTCATCCTACAGAGGATGCAGATAAAATATCCGCTACAAACTCCGAAGTGGAGAGCGCCATGAATCACAGGCGTCGCCCAGCCGTACTCTGTGACGCTTGTTTCTGCCAAGAGGCGTTTGATGCCTACAACTCAGGAGATGCGTACATCCGTGCTGCTCAAAATGGTCTTGCCAGAGCCACGGACCAGTATATAAAGGATATACGAGTAAGAAAATTTGATGATTATATATCGCAGTAGCCCCTGAGACTTGAAACAGTTGGCGCAACTAATTTAAGGATCATTATTTTTGCAGGTTCTTACAGATAAGAATACCCAATTGTCTCAAGAGCTGGAAGAGTGCAAGGCCCAGCTACGGGCCGCAATTGCCGCATTGAAGGAGTCCGAGAAGGCCCCCTCTGGTAACACTTGTTTCAAAGAATGATAGGTACCATATAGTATGCGGCATGCCTGCAAATCTAACAATAAAAATTGTAGATGACGCCGGAGTGAATCCGTATGAGCAACATGTCATACGACGGCTAAAGGTTGGCGAGCGCGTGCTCACCAAAGTTAGGCAGGAGAAAAACAATCTCCAAGGCGTAATACCTAGCTGGGTGAGGCTGAAAGATGTTGGGCCCGGTGGCTGACTTCGTGAAGGAGAATAAGCGGCTTCGACGCGACATTTTCAGTAAGTGCTTGAACGAACTTTCAAAGGAGTTCGGCGAAGAAGCCTGTTAACAGTTATGTCTGCAGGTATGCTGACGGTTCGCTCCGTGGAGGAGATGCCCGGGTCTGCGGATGATCTTCTACCAGAGCTCTCACAACTGCACGAACAAGTTTGGCGGTGATGCGGTATTGCCCGGCCTTGTAGCCATCCGTCTCCCTGCCGGGAGGCATTGGAAGCTTGAGAGAAGCTCAAGGGGCGCGTGGCCCCTCCGATTATGGCTAGACAGCACATTGGATGGGATAGAAGAAGAATTTAGTCGATCTAAGTGGTTTGTGTAATTTAAGTGACATGTATAATGTCTCTAGCGAATGTAATTCATTTGTCATGGCGGACCTTTTCGCTTCGACCTCGGGACCCAATAGTCCGGAGTGTATCCGAATACCCGCTTAGTTATGTAAAAACCGGGGTATGCGTGGAAACCAGGCGTAGGGGTCATAAGTGCTTGAACAGACAAGTACCCAACTAGTTATGTTATATTACATGGATAGTAAAAACATCTTCGGGAAGAATAGTTCGTTAAGGGTTCCTTTCACAGATGCGCATGCCTAATGTGCATGTCCAATGCTGCGAGAAGAGCAGAGACAAAAAACATCTGGGGGCATGTATAAAAAATTAGTAAAAGTCATCTTTTGTTCACCGATAGAATTTTCCTTAAGAACGCTAGCTTTCGGTTTCACCCAGCCTGAGGTACACATCCGGTGACCAGTGATAACAATGTGAGAGGTGCTCCCTTATGCCCTAGCAGATTAACGAGAGGCATGGCATAAATACAAGAGCCGAACAACCCAGACAGCCAAAACTTAAGTCATATCGATGCATATAATGGAGAAAAAAGGTACATGCGGAAGAATAGCACATGTGCGGGGCATGAGGCCCAGTAAAATAATTAAGCTTCTGTGTAAGAAGCCCCCAGGTATCATGAGCGCGGCTAGCGTGTCAAGATTGTGTAGTCAAGACACATTTTAGCCTTTTAAGGCCTTGAAGAAAAAAGGGAAGAAAAAAAGGGAAGAAAGAATGAAAGAAAAGACAGATAAGGAATATAAAAAAATTGACAGAGGTAAGTTGACGAACATAGAGTCCAACACTAGGCGTTGAACCTTCGGAGTCTGGCTTCGTTCCATGGGTTTGGCTCGTGTCGATTGTCCGATGCATCCCGCAGATGGTATGCTCCACCGGTCAGAACTTGGTCAATAACAAAGGGACCTTCCCATTTGGGCTTGAGCTTGTCCTTTTTCTTCTCCGGTAGGCGTAGAACGAGTTCGTCAACATTATAAGTTTTGGCCCGTACTTCTCCGCTCTGGTACCTTCGAGCATGTTGCTGATAGAATGCGGAACGGGCTTTTGCCACATCACGCTCCTCCTCCAGGGTGTCCAAACTGTCTTGCCGATCAAGCTCGGCTTCTTTCTCCTCATACATGCGCACTCGAGGTGATTCATGAATTATGTCGCAGGGCAGTACCGCCTCTGCGCCGTACACCATAAAAAACGGTGTATATCCGGTAGTGCGATTCGGCGTGGTCCGCAGCCCCCATAATCTGGTCGAGCTCCTCTACCCGGTCGTGTCGGATTGCTTCAAGGATCGCACTAATCGGGCTTAATACGCTCATGATAAGACCGTTTGCTCTTTCGACTTGACCGTTAGTTTGCGGGTGATAGGCGGAAGCATAATCGAGCTTGATGCCCATGTTGCTGCACCAAAGTTTTACCTCGTCGGCTGTAAAGTTAGAGCCGTTATCGGTGATAATCTTTGTGGGATGCCATAGCGATTGTACAACCCGGATATGAAGTCTATCACCGGTCCGGATTCGGCCATTTAACGGGTTTGGCCTCTATCCATTTGGTGAATTTATCCACCATGGCGATAAGTATTTTTCTTATGGGTTCCCCCTTTAAGGGTCCGACCATATCAAGCCCCGGACGCAAGGGCCGGTAATGGGGATTGTTTGGAGAGAGGTGGGGGGCATATGGCTTTGGTTTGTGTCGTGGTTTTGTCACGGCAGATGTCCTCATGAAAGGACTTAGTCGTGGAGACATCACTACGGGTTAGCTTGAAGGGGTTAAAGCGGACACAAGGGCGCAGAGAGTTTATACTAGTTGGCCCCTTGATGAAGGTAAAAGCCTCGTCTAGTTGTGATGGAATTGATAGGGTTTCGATGACTAGGGAGCAAACAAGCCGCCTAAGTCTCGAGTTGTTGTCTATTGTTCTTGAACCGTCGCAGGGTCGTCCCTTATATACATGGGTGGCGCCGTCGGTTCCTGAAGTCCGACGCCGGTTCATAGATGTATCGGCTTGGTCTCTACTATTCTAACTTACAATACAAGTTACATCTTGGCGTCGGTTTACGGCTACAGGCCTTGAACGGCTATGGATATAAGCCCTCATCGCCTACTTGGGCTTTAACATACTCAACTCTTGATGAAGTTAACTTGGCCTGTCTGGCGGTTTACACCGATAGTAATATCTAACATTAGGCCCAGTTGATTTGAACAGGTTCATGTCAATCCTTAGCAAAAACTTCATCTTGACATCTTTGTGTAGTCGGTGAACCGCCATGATGTCATCTTCTCAGTGCGTTGTAAACCGGCGTGACATCACTGTCATAAAAAGCTATCCACGATACCTTTTTGCTTAATAGATCTGCGACAATCGGCTGACGACTCGTTTCCAAACTCGCGGCCCCTTGATTTTCTCGCCTGACACATGTCCCTTGCTTTATAAATAAAACCGAAGGGTCATTTCTTTTTCCCCTTCGTGCCCCTCTGATCCGTCTTCCTCGCGTCGCCCAGCTTCGGAGCTCCGCCGCCGCCGTCGACTTCTGCACCAACCTTGGCCGCTGCATCACCCTGAATACACCAGAGCATCACGGTGATCTTCCCTATCTTCCTCGGCTCTGGTATCTTTTTCATCATAGATCTGTTCTAGGGTTTCCATGTTCTTCTGTGTTCATCACTTGCTTCCTGTTCATATGATAAACTTTAGACTAGTCTGTGAATCTTTGTTCTGCGTAGCGGTAGTTTTTATCATCCGTTTTCACTTGCGCATCTCAAGACCATAGATCTCTCTGTATCCTTGCTCATTGATTCAGCATCTGCTCCCTTTTGGACCTTGAATATTTATTTCTTTTTCTGAACATGTTCCAGATCCAAAACTGTGATGTAATTTTGTGAAACCTGTTTTCGCACACCTACTCATCCGCAATCTTGACTCTTCAATGTTTTAGACCAGGCGGTTTAACTTTGTAGAAAAATTGATAACTCGGCATATACCATTAGTCCCCTTGTTGAACATGGGATTCCCTAGCTAAATATTGCCACTTTGCAGAACTCCGGTTTATAAATAACTGCTTCGGTTTAGCAATGAATGCATCAATGTATATCCTTCAACATATTCTTGAACGGTATTCTTGCTTTGCAGTTGCACCATGGACAAGCAAGTGTATGAGTGCAAGCTGGGTCCCTTCTTAAGTGACCGAGACTCAACTGAATAACCTAGTCCAAACGGTGCTTTAGGCAAAAAGATGCCGTTCAACTTTGGAGGGTCCACGGCGGAATGTCCTCAGAACAAAGATGGAGAGGTTGTTGTTTTGCTGACCATCTAGCAGGGGCTTCAGTCCGCCAGTTCAAAGTTTTATCGGGATGTCTTGGCCAACTTCCAACTCGTCCACAAGATATTGGCGCCAACTCCATAACCAACATCTGTCACTTTCAAGTGCTCTGTGAGGTGTTCTTTCAGAGAGCCCACAATTGAATTATTGGAGATTGCTTCCATCTGAACCGCCGCCGAATTCATGATGGTCCTAATACCGAGTTAGGTGGTATGGCGATTCAAAGAGGAAGAGTCACTTACCCTCACGCCAAACTGCAGCCATCCCAAAAGTGGAATTCAACATGGTTTCTTGCAAAGACACCTCTCGATGGAAAATCCCTTGCCGGGTTACCGTCCGGGCGGCTAAGCAACACATACCTTCCCTCGGAGACCGACTGCTAAGGAGAGAAGCAAATATGCTCCTCAATTATCCAAGCTCGGGGCCTTCATGGCTACTGAGGTTGTGAGGAGTTGACCTTGCTGCTCTTTGGATATCTTGGAACATATTGCCCTTAAGCTGCGCTCGGTTTGGCGATGCAAATACAGGAGATGCAAAAAGACCCTCTACGGCATATTGAGATCCAGCGGCAGATAGCGAGGTCCTTGAGGCTGTGAAGAAGATATTGAATGAACCGGAAGCTGCCTGCTCTCAAACCGACATGTCTCCTTTTTGTACCACTAACAAACCACCAGCAGTAAGACTCATATCTTATGCTTTCATGAAATCGACTATGTTTAAGCACCCTTTGTTGACATTAATATCTTTCAAACAGGGTGATGATCCATTTTAGACAAGAAGCCTCCACAAGAAAGCGGAGAAAACAATCCGGCCCAAGACCGAGTTGTGAAAAGCGGCCCATAGAAGAACCACTGCCTCCTCCGATCCACGGTGGCGATGATGTGGGTAATCCGAACCTTGGTGAGCTTGACTCACTTGGTTTATTTTTCACGCCTTATTGATAATGATTGTTGCGGGATGGCCTTTGAAGTCGATCCGCTGATGTTGTGAGGTAATCGCTCTTTCTTAGATTCAAACCCTTTACCTTCACTAAAAATCGTCAGGCGAACCGGAAAGTTCAATTTTCTCATCCTCTTGCTTATTTGGACGAAACTTTCTTATGAAGCGCAACATGACATGAAGCTCACCTTGAGAACCCGACACGGTGGTCGGTAGAATTACCTCGCGGTTTACCGAACAGTCCGGTTCGAAAGCGCCGTTCGAGGTCTCTAACTGTTTGTCAATGCTTATCCTAAAGCGGGTTGTTTTCGTTAACCTCTTAATCCATCGACTCAGTTATCGGGGCACTTCTCATTATTCTTCCGGCGAGTCGTGAGCCACCCAGCTCCCACCACTCAAAATGGTGCTTGGGCGAGCCATATTCCTGATAATGTTGTTTGATATATCAGTTTCAATATTCAGTGGACTGATTCGTCTTTTTTCCTTTCATGGCCAAGCCTAGGCCAAGCAAGAAAGCTAAATGCTGGACAAAGCGGCGAGAAGAAGGCGGCGCTCTGAACGATCAAAATACGGACCCGAAGAACACATCCCGACGATGTCTTTGAATGACCCACCATCACAAGATCATGATATTCCTGCTTTGAAGAGGCACATGTTGATACCACGGGCCCTTTTAATCAGCCCACAAGTCCTGTCTAGGCCGACAAAACAACGAGCCCATCAAAGCATCTTGATAAACGGCGACCCGGTGCGGACGGTGAAGTCAAAGATGATGATGATGTTATTCTTGGCATTAGTGTCGTTCGAGGCGAACAATCTGTCGCTTTATCTAAGCACCTTGCCAAAGATGAATTTGCTGCATTTGGCAAAGGCAATGGAATGCCGATTTGGCCACTTATGCCACTCTGAACACCAAGATCTTCATTAGGCTACCTGAATCGGCTATATACCAGCCCGTGATTATGAAATCGATCTGGTAAATATGATGAAGGACAAATATAGAGGTAAATTCCATATGATTCTCTGCTTGTATATTTCAATCATCAACTCAATAGCCCCCAAGTAGCGGTTTAAGATATCAACAAACGGGACTTTCAATGTGATCTTGAGCATGCGGTTCAACTTAATGCGATTAAACCGGGCCTTTATATAATAAAAATTCCGTGTCCTTTGAAGGGCCGAGCAAATAGGCATTAGCCCCCAAGTGCCAAGTTGAATACTTGTATTGAGCTTGGGACTTATATAAAGTGTATGATGAAAAGCAAATATGCATTAGCCCCCAAGTCTGAGGGCATAACTTGTTATGTGGTTGGTACTTCTTGTACAACGTAATCTTTATCAAATGATTATCGTATGTGAGGCTGATCTGAGCAAGAAAAGAAAGTCAAATCGCCCGATCTGCAAGAAAATCTGAAGTCGACAAGCTGAAACCTCAATGCAAAAAAATGAATTAAACAACGCTTTAAGCGTCATGGAGAAAGCTTAAAGAAGGTTTCAACAAGGAAGCGGGCGGATGGAGTCCTTTGAAAAACCTCTTTAACTCAATGGGCGAGAGAAAGGTGAGCTGCACTCAAACCGGTGGTGGATGGAACTGACCGAGTGTAAAGTGGCAAGTGCATGCCATGACCATTTCTTTGTCTTTGGTAAGCCTTCTTTATGTCTAAAGTAATGAGGCCTTCTCATGTAGCTGCGGTTCTTGACCCTTTGAATGATCTGAGGGCAGGTATTGGTCACTTGGGATCGAGATGTGCGGAAGAAATTGAAAGCTTACTATACATTGAGGTCCTTGTCAATTGGACCGGCAAGAATAGGCGGATTGGCTAGCTGCCGCTTTAAATCCTCAAATGCTTTATCGACCAGAACTCAGACGAATTGATCTATTTTCTTGACATCGATACAAAGGATCGCCTTCTCACGAGTGGCTGATAAACCGACTCAACAGCGCAATCCGGCACACATAGCGTTGAGCGTCATTGATACACCGGTTTAGCGAGGAGGTGATAGCTGTGATCTTCTCGGGGTTAGCCTCAATTCCCTGTTGGATACCAAAAACCCCAATAACTTGCTTTGGTACACAAAAACACACTTGGCGGGTTGAGCATCATCTTCTATGTCGCGAGGTTATCAAAGTTTCCTTCAAATTGTCAACGGAGGTCTCCTTCTCTCTTGACTTAACGAATATCATCCACATAGGCATGTACATTACGGCCGATCTGCTTATGAAGGCAATTCTACACACACCTTTGATAAGTTGCCTGGGCACTCTTGAGCCCAAAGGGCATAGATACATAGCAGAAGGCTCCAAAGGGAGTTATGAACACCGTCTTCTCCTGGTCCTTAAGCGCCATTTTGATCTGATGATAACGAGAATATGCA